>JBBDGP010004856.1:0-37500 GCA_037952835.1 Lithobates septentrionalis | reverse complement strand
TGGGATTGTGCGGGTTCGGATCCAAGAATGTACTTCCGCCAGCTCTTCCTTTTGCTCCTCCGTGAACCAGGGCTGCTTGCTGCGCATGGCCGTTAGCTTTTCCAGATCTTCTTTCAACAAGGTTTCCCTATCCCTGCAAAAGAAACAGCGAGAGCCCATGAATAATATGAGGAGGAGGGTCTAGGTGCCTGCTGCTTAAAGAGCCAACCAAGGAGACCAAGGCAGGTCCAACGGGCATTCTTCCAGAAGCGCATTTGTGAGGTCAGGCACTGATGTTGGACAAGAAGGCCTGGCTCACAGTCACTGCTTTAATTCATCTCAAAGGTGTTCTATCAGGTTGAGGTCAGAACTATGTGCAGGCCAGTCAAGTTCCTCCACCCCAAACTCGCTCATCCATGTCTTTATGGACCTTGCTTTGTGCACTGGTCCAAATCATTTGGTGGAGGGGGGATTATGGTGTGGGGGGTTGTATTTCAGGGGCTGGCCCCTTAGTTCCAGTGAAGGGAACTCTTTAGGCGTCAGCATACCAAGACACTTTGGTCAACTTCATGCTCCCAACTTTGTGGGAACAGTTGCACAAAGCAAGGTCCATAAAGACATGGATGAGCAAGTTTGGGGTGGAGGAACCTGACTGGCCTGCACAGAGTCCTGACCTCAACCCAATAGACCACCTTTGGGATGATTAGAGAGGAGGCTGCGAGCCAGGCCTTCTCATCCAACATCAGTGCCTGACCTCACAAATGCTCTTCTGGAAGAATGGTCAAACATTCCCATAGACACACTCCTAAACCTTGTGGACAGCCTTCCCAGAAGAGCTGAAGCCGTTATAGCTTGTTTGGTTCCTGGCTTTTATGTAAAAGTGATCTAGAGGGGTGGAAAGCCGCCAAATCAATTCTTGGAGACTTCTCAGCCTCTCCTGCTTCCCCCAGGACCACAACAAAACATCAGGATAGTGAGCAGGAAGAACAGGTGCTCCTCGATCTCCTCTGCTGATTGTGACCCCGGAAGCACTCGGCTCCGAGCTTTTCCAGGTTCAGAGCTCTCAAAATTGGACCCAACAAGCCAGGTGATCCATCGACCGATAAAAACAACCCTGTGCGCTCAAATATGATGCTCAGAGATGAGTAGGTTTCCACTGTTCCAATTCCAAGGTGAATGGAGTCACCACACCTTGGTTCCCTCTTAGGACTGAGGGTGTCCCATTATGCACAGCACTAAAAAAAAAAAAAAAAAAAAAAAAAAACAATGGAAAGAGGGCACACCAGTCTGGTGCATTACCTTTATACACTATGTATTGATTAATAAAAACAATTTACTCACAAACAAATGAGTTCACAAGCAATATATCCAAAGTCACAGACACCAATTCTGTAGCACTTGTTCCCCAGCATGTGAAGAAGCCACCCAGGCCCTATATGGCTGATGTGTTTCAAGGGGCAATCCCTCTTCATCAGTCATCTTCATCTGAAGAAGAGGGGATATTCCTTGAAAAACATTCAGCCATATAGGACCTGGATGGCTCCCTCCCATGCTGGGGAACAAGTGCTACAGATTTGGTGTCTGACTTTATATATTGATGCACTTGTGAACTCATTTGTTTGCGAGTATAAGAATTGTTTTTTTTATAAATCAATAGTGTATAAAAGGGGGGTGTGCGTCCTCTTTTCCTTGTTTTTCAGCACAATGGATCAAGCGGAGTCCTGTGCTTTATCCACTGAAGCAGGTTGGTACTTGACTTTGGTTTGGTTATCAGGCTCTTGTAATACTCTGTACAGCAAGACAGACAGAAAGGAAAGGGCATCACTAGGGGCCAATCAGATGTCTTGCATGCACATGGGATGTCCGGCATCCAACAAGGAACCTGCTGATAGGAGGGGAGAGCAGAGGGATGAACTCATCTTGTTCCTTCATTGGCCAAATAAAAGGCTGCAATTCCTCCCGTCAACCTCCATATCAATAAAGTGTGTTGTAGCAACGTGGAGGTCAGTGGGAAAAACCCAGTGGGGGACCACCATGTGCGTTAGATCCTCCTCTGACGTCTGCTGAGAATATATCTTCAACACAGCAGCAGCACGAGGTAAGTTTTTACTCTCTTCTCTTGCATAGAGTTTTACACTAGACGTTATCTGTAACAACTAGTGTTTAGATTCAAATTATCTTTTTCCAGTCTCTTCTTAAAGTAGAGCTGAAGAGCTAGAAGTGGTTTTGCTCAATTTTGGAAACCAATTACTCCTCAGTGCTTGTAGCTGTCAGTGAGGGCGTGTGTTTGCTAAAAAAAATATGTAAACATTTAGGCTTCCATAGGCTGAGCAAAGTTCTACATTAGGACAGTACTTAACCGGACAGACTTGTGGACTCACCTCTCGGGTACCTGATATGTCATCATGATAGGGCTAGGTGTACGCTCTATAATAGTCCATATAGAGTCTGCAGCAGCCTTGGGGAAGGACTCAGATTCTGTAGCTTCCTGGCGTTTGGGACCGTTCTTGGAAGTGTCGGAGGACTTGCTAGCAGAGGACTTGCTAGCAAAATACTTGCTGCTGTTACTGCTCCCTTTAGGGTTTTAGGGGGAAAAAAAAAAAAAGACAAAATAAGATACCATATAACACCCATGAAGAGCTACTGTACACAAAAACTGACAACGGCAACTAAAAGGAAGCTCATCTAAGGCCATCTGCTGGTGAAAATTCAGCTCCTCCTCAGATAGGTATGAATATATATCTCTACTATGGACTCTAACCAGCTAATACACCTTCGCAGGACAACTGTCCCGCTATAGGACAAGGAATTGGAGGACCAACCAGTGAAATATGGAGGCAGTTTAACAAAAATATAAAAAGTACAAATGTTAAAAAAAAAAAAAAAAAATACGTTTTTGCAGTGCCCTTACTACAATAGCATTCCTCTTGCACACCATCTGCTATTCTGTAATGGGTCCATTAAGATCATACATGAGCAGAGCAAAGTCGAATGAATCTCCAGTCTCCGTCTTTCTTCTGTACTCCCATTAGTTTTATCAGATGGCTTTACATGAAGAGAAATTTGGAAGTGATATCATCAACAGTGGAGCCAAGGAGAACGCTTCAGCTAACTGCATAGGTTTGCATGGTACAGGCAGACCCCGGGTTACGAACAAGATCAGAACAAGGTTCTGTAGGTTTGTTCTTAAAGTGGAAGTAAACCCTCCTATTGTTTTAAGCCAAGGAAGCCGCTGTTTGATATTCAACTTCCATGATGCTGCACATGTGATCAGTTATTAGCCCAGCCATTGGATGGTTTGACAGTTTGGTGGAGAGCACAACCAATGTGACAGTTACATTCCCAGCATGTGCCTGATATGTAACAGTTTTTTGAAAAACTGTTAAAATCAATGGGTTTACTTCAGTGGCGGCTCAAAATCTTTTTTTGGGGGGAGGGGGGCACAAACAAACGGAAAAATTCTGGAAAAAAAACCCCATCAATACGCAGCCACTGTGCCCATCAATGGCAGCCACTGTGCCCATCAATGGCAGCCACTGTGCCCATCAACCGCAGCCACTGTGCCCATCAACCGCAGCCACTGTGCCCATCAACCGCAGTCACTGTGCCCATCAACCGCAGCCACTGTGCCCATCAAACGCAGCCACTGTGCCCATCAAACGCAGCCACTGTGCCCATCAAACGCAGCCACTGTGCCCATCAATTGCAGCCGCTGTGCCCATCAATGGCAGCCGCTGTGCCCATCAATGGCAGCCGCTGTGCCCATCAATGGCAGCCGCTGTGCCCATTAAATGCTGCCTATGGCTCTAATAAGGTGCTTAAAAAAAAACACCCCCGCCACTGCAATTCAGGCACCCGGCGTCCGAAAAGGGGACGGATGCCTGAAAAGGGGGTGGCAGCGGCGGCCATGGATAGATTCACACAATGCATGAATCTATCCATACTACACAGAGGGGGGTGGCTGGATAGAAGGGGTGGCGCCCTTGCGCCCTTAATGGACGCACCGCCACTGGTTTACTTCCTTTTTTTAAGTTGAATTTGTATGCAAGTTGGAACAGGTACATCAACAGGTACAGCTAAAAAAAATATTTTTATGTTTTGTATAGCTTAGCGAGGGATTAACTGGCCATGCAGTGATGTGGGATTGCTGAAAGGTCCGCCAGACAGTAGGGCGCAGCATGCAGTGAGCAGCAAGATGGCCACCCAGTGGTTTCCGGGACCGTCGTCACGCTGCCTTCATTCCCAAATATGAGATTTGTTCTCACTCACTGTCCTGGCAAGTGTGGTCAATAGAACAGAAAACAAGGGGACATCTAAAATTTTACAGTTGTCAGTGAGTGAAATAAGGGGTACAGTGGACTGGATTGCCACCTGCAGAGGTACCCGGGACCGCTTCTCGAGCACTTGGTCAGCTTGGATAACATATGTCTCCAACCCAGGACAAGTGCCCTCTAGCTTGGACGTGGCTCTACTGGAACTGGCAGAGCCATCCCTTAAGCGACAGTCCTCAGACTCCACAAGAGAGAACAGAGACCTAAGGTAATGTAACTCAATTCAATTTAGCAGCTTGGGAGGGAGGGAAAATTACCTTTCTCTTTCAGGGCCTTGACCCTGGGAGCAAAGGTGGAAGAAAACTGTGCTACTTAGTTGAGTCCTTAGGCCATTTTGTTCTTTTAGTCCCAGTTCACACTGCTACGACTCTGAAGCCGTCATTGCAGCGCGACCTGAACAGAAGTCAATTCAAGTTGTGCCATAGTGGGACCAAAAGTAGTGCAGGAACCTTTTTCTAAGCCGGAGTGACTCAAGTTGCTCTGATTAGAATGGTTCCATTGCACTTAAAGGGGCGCAACTTGCCATGCAACTTGTGCTCTCAAAGTCGGAGCGCATGTCGCACCAGTGTGAACAGGGCCTTAGGATTCAAAAAAATCCCTGGACAAAAATCACTTGTCCAAAACACATGGACAAGTGAACTGGCATAACACTCACCCAGCGAATTTTTTTTTCTACAAGATTATAAAACATCCTCTATTGCAGTAATTAACCATTATCCTCAGCCATAAAAAGTTAAATTCATGGACATACGGACATTCGACATACATTTCAAGAGGATCCGAGCCCACAAACTCAACAAACATCTTTTTACATAGAGTGACCCTCTTTAAAGATAACCAAACTTGCAGAGTGAACAATTTAAACCTATAAGAGGGTTCTGCACCCCTCTTCAGAAATATCTGGAGCATATTACTCCTCTAGTGAATATAAACCAAACAAAAAGACATACTCGATTTAAAAGTCATGGGTCACTTTGGGCAAGGGAAAGTGGAACAAAGCACACAAAAGTTAACTGTAAAACACATTAGAAACATGGTTTTTAGTAACATACCCAAACAATGGTTAAAACTATAAAAAAATATATATATATAAGGCTGAAAAAAAATAAATGTAGGTTTAAGAAGGTAATTAAAGTTAGTTCTAATCATTATGTATCAAGAATGAACAGCGACTAGATTAGGTGACACTTAAAGTTAGTTTCCGTATAGAGAGAAGGACCGACAGTTATAGAAGAATTTAAAATGAACCCATCCCAAAGTTTTTACTTACCCCACAAATGGCTATATGGTGACTGTAACTAAGCCGTCCAGCCCTGCCACCACCTAGAACGTATGTGCCCAATTCAGTTATCCACCGATCAAACACAAGTCTGATGTACAGCTCAAATGCTACATAAAAGGGCCTTATGTAAAAAAAACTGAACAAAACGGACTGGCGGAAATGCTGTCTACGGCAACCGATCGGATTCCATTAATAAAACACAACGCAGGGCCTTAGCTAGAAGTAGTTTGTCACTGTGACGGGAGGCACTTTGGGTGGGGGGGCTTGTGGAACCCAGCTTACCTTAGAGAGCTCTGAAAACTCATTGTCCAGTCTCCCCGTCCCCTCCTATGTGTAAATCACCCTGTGTCTATTAGGGGCACAGGGTGACCAAGAACCCCAGTCTGATCTGTGATAATCGGACTCGCTGTACAGCCACACTGGAATGTTGTATATATGTATATATTGTGTGTTGTCTCATGATGTTGGACTCTTTGCTGGGATCGTTTGGGGTATGGCTGTGTCCCATTATTCTGTTGTGTCTGTCTGCCTTAGGAGAAGTGTTTTATGGGATGGATGTTTGTATTTCTGTTCCTGACAGCCCTCCCTTCTGACAAGGTGCTCTATTGTTCAAATGTTTCAATGCCTGTGTGTTCCTTATTGCTGACTGGACAGTTTACCCCACCCTGAATCCAAGGGAGGGGGCATTGTCCCTGAGTGTTACCTCTCTGTACCAGTGTTTTGAATAAAGAGTCTGTTGTTTTCACCCTACATTGAGTTACGGCTGACTGGGTGCTCTGAGGGATCTTGGATCGTGTGGTACCGGACAGAGGAAGCATTTACAGCGGACAAACTCATCTTGAGTACGGGGGTCCGTCGCAGTAACATTTGCAGCGGACAAACTCATCTTGAGTACGGGGGTCCGTCGCAGTCACATTTGCCTGTACTTGGTCTATAACGTAGAAGACGTCTTGTCCAAGCCACTTCTTGAGTTCAAGAGGTCATCTTCATCTAATTGGAGCAACCATCTCTGAACAGGAGAGGGGGGGGTCTTCAATATGCAATGTGGTTTTAGCATCCCTACACCGGCAATTTGACAACACTTCACACTGGACATGGCGCAATTTGTTTCATTATGAATCGAAATTCAGACAAAATTTTCATTTTTCGGAGATTTGGATGTATCCAAATCACATAAGTAATGAATTTCAACTTAAATAAATTATAACAAAATGAATTATCCGAATTAGAAAATAAATTTGAATAAGAGGCTAGAAAGTGCTCAGCGAGTGGGCATTTAACAATGGTCTCCTGATATTTACAATATCAAATATACACAACTTGTTCATATAAAAAGGAAAATTTTTATTACAAAGAATGCTTAAAAAAAACACAAATCATCCACTGGGCAACAAGCCCAGTGCTGCCCAGTGGATGATATGTGGAAGATATGTCTTTTTTTAAGCACGCTTTGTATTAAAAATCTTTTATATGAATAAGTTGTGTTTATTGGGTGATATTGTACATATCAGGAGACCATCGTTAAACGCCCACTCCCTGTGCACTTTCTAGTTTTTACTTCCGGGTTGATGATCTCTTGATATAAGCCTTTTTTTCAGCCTCTTAGTAATGCCCCTCCTCTACACCATATCATTCATATTTCCAAATTTGAATTAGAAATGAAAACATATTACAATAAATATAGTAAGGTATGAAAGTGAAATAAGAAAAAAGAAATAGAATAAAATAAAACTGAATAGAAAAGAACTGAAAAAAATGCATAAAAAAAGAAAATAGAATAGAAAATAAAAGAATAAAATAGAATAGAAAAGATAATAGAATAGGAAATAGAATAGATTAAATAGAATAAAATAGAACGAATATAGCCATCTTCCGAAATTCAAACTTGATTTGAAAAAAATGAATATACAAAACAAATTCTAAAAACGAATCATCCCAACATAACTGATAAAATGAAACATAATTAAAGGAATGAATCGGAAACAAAACTTCCTAATATCAAGGGTGGGATTATATAACTGGAACATGGTGGTTACACAAATTTCATATCTTCCATCCTGTTCTTAGCTGCTCAGCATCTACCTTGACTAAATTCCATGGGGATCAGACTAAGGTGACTCTAGTACCTGAGTGGATATAAATACTGGGAAATGTTCCCGACCTCCCTGAAGAAGTGGTTTGAAGACGCTAGGAAACTTCAACATTACAGCATAGGTCCAGTTGAATGTGACCAACTACCACTAGACATTCCATGACCTGGATAAAGGAGAACCTTCAAAGATAATGCAGGCCATCTGTGCCCCACTGGGGAGATTTCTCTCTAATCCAATCATGTAGCCATAGAATTTTCAGCAGTTTAGTATCGGCTTTATTTAACTATACTGAGCTCTGGCATAGAGCAATTACCCCCCGAAGCACGTTGGCTGTTTACGATATAAGAATGAGAATAAAAGCTGAACTCCAGGTTTAAGGCCAATCTGGCCCCCCCAAAAAAGAACAGAAAAAACAAATTCCTTTACTACATAACGTGCCCACTGTCAGCTATGTATAAACTGTATGTAGTATCAGCTACAGAACACATTGCTGCGTTCCAGGAGCAGTATAGGATTTTCCTTTTATTTTTAAGGATGAATACAAGGCTGGGCAGATCACATCAATATCTCCACCTCTGCCAAACAGAGGAAGACTTTTGTATTCACTGATAAAATTACAAGGTTTACGTGAAAGGCTGAGAAGCCAGGAATCTGACGAGTTTTAGACCGTGGGTGCCTGCTGATTCTCAAGCTGTAGAGCTGGCTAGATAGGGAGCAGAATGAAGGCTTTCAGAAGTAAGCCTGCACAAACTGAACTATAAAATATAACATTTTCTGAATCTGAATGAGATTAGTTCTCTTTAACGAAAGCACAGCTGGAATTTGTAATCAATAAATATGGCTGCCTCCATATACATATAAGATTAAAAATAGCAACAAGGTAATTCAAACATTAACACAGATAGATGAGCTAATTTATCATTAACTTATCATATTAATATAAACTAAAAAAAAAAATAGATTTCAATAAATGAGAGGCATCTGATTGGTTGCTACAGGCAACACAGACCCTTTCCTTCCTCCAGTTATTATACATGAGGTCCGGTGTATTGCGGAGTCCATTGTTTGAGCATGGTTAGACTAGGATAATGGATACTTGCTATGGCAAAACTATTATTTAGGTCACCAAGGAAGGAAATGTCCAAAGGGAATCATTACCTATGCCACTTCCTGAAGTCCTGTTTGAGGTAGAACCATTGGAACCAATCCCCAAGGAGCTGGAATTGGCGGATCCGCTTCCTGAAGCTGCTGACCCAGTACCAGACTGGGAATCCTCTTGTAGCAAGAGATCAAAAAGTTCACTAGAAGCCGAGTGGCTGTCATTGTTCCCGCTGTCCTCCGCTGCGTCCGCCTGTAGAAAGAGACACCGAGCAGAGTTGTGGTAAGTTTATTCTCTTTATTAGCTTCTTCTGAGAGAAAGAACTGAGTGTTGAGGACATTCATTGTGCTAAAGACTTGGACAACTAAATAGGTTTTTTAGTTTTAGTAGATCAATAATGCATTACAAGTTTCACTAAACCCCTTAGGTTTTAGTTGATTAAAACGTACTTGGAGATGTTAGTCGACTAAAACAATTCAGATGACTAAAATACAACTAATACTAAAATGGCATTTTAGTCAGAAGAATATGACTAAAACTACCGTAATTCAAAACTTGACGTCAAAATGAACACTGGTTACAGGGTGACAAAGCTCTATCCCTGTCTCCTAATGGTGCTCCTGTATTGTCACATGGGCTGTCGATGGAGACAAATGGCCATTTTAACGCACAAACTAAAAGCATGGACCACGTCAAGAAAGCTACTGGGAAATGCCTTTCAGCCATGGCTGGAGTGCATGTAGACAGAACGGGGCTGCAAATTGGGTGCAGGAGCTCAGCCGCATTGAGAGGCAACAAAGGAAGAAAAAAAACAGGTGAAGAGCATTTCACCACTACATTAGTCCTTTGATATCACTTCCTTTGGCCATTAATTACAAAGCCAACCCTAAACCATTATTAAAAGGACAAAACATAACTCACACATTTGACATCCGACTGGTTCTCTGCGTTGGCTCCCTCTTGAGGCTCTGCCGGTTTTGGTAATTCCTCCTGAAGAAGGACCAATTGCAGTGGAGAGCTGCTTCTAGAGTGACTGAAGAGGTGTGGATCTTCAATCTGTGCTTCCTGTTGTCCCTCAGCAGACATGGGGGATGAGGCTCGAGAAGTTGGGTCCACCAAGTCTGTAGGGATCTGGGACGGAAAATTCTGAGGGGCACTGGGCATTCCAGTGTAAGGATAAGCTGGTGGGCAGGGGTACTGAGAAGGGAAGAAAGGCTGAGGCATCTGTGGGTTCATGGGTGGGTTCATTGGTGGATTCATGGGTGGGTACATGTTGTAGTTGGGGAGGAAAACAGCCATGAGGGTACCCATGTACGGGGTGGGGAATCCTGGGAAGGTCGGCATGTTGTAGGAGGTGTTGGATTGCGGTATGGATTCTGGGGTCATGGATGAGTTGGTACAGTCTCCTGCCACCGTGGTAGTCATCTGTGGCATCGGAAATGCCGGCATAGAATAGGCTGGCTGGATTGGGATCATCACAGGAGGAGGGAAAGCCATATTTGAAGGGCTTGGATGGGAAACTTCGGATGGTGACCAAGACTGCGGCAAAGGACCTGGCCTCCTCGGCCGTGGTGGCAGATTGGGAGGAGAACCATTACTGTCCGAAGATTCCATGGGTTTCTGCCGTTTGTGCTTACCCTGTTTTTTACCTTTCTTCAAAGCAGCTGGAGAGGTCTGCGGAGAAGAGTGTTCACCTGCATAGATAAACAACATCCAATCAAAATACTTAAAAAAAAAAAAAAAAAGAAGAAGTACACAATGGCCTAAAGCCATCCAAACCTCTATTTCATTTTAGAGTGCTCAAGGTACTGGATAGCATAAAGCGTTTTGTTGTGAAAGCCGAACTGAATTTTCAGTTCAAATCAACTAAATACATTCCAGGTGCATCAAAACAATAGATGTGCAATGCAGCCACAGCCCGAGTATAAAAGCCCATCCCTTGCCAGCATGCTGCAGGAAAAGACCTTTGCTCTCTATGTGGAAGCTGTGGTCTCTTTTCAGAGGTCTGGCAACTCCCCTGCGGGAGTCAGAGAGTCAGAGAGTCAGGGAGTCAGAGATGGAGCTCTACAATGTGCAAAACATTTGCCAATTGGGGAGCTCTAGGCTCTGCTTCAGCAGGCAGCATGTTGGATCTTTGCAGAGAGACCACTGATTTCAAACAGAAAGGACGCCTCTGCAGCATGCTTAATGTTCAAGTTGAGCTGTATGATGAAAAATGCAAATTAAAAATAGAAATGTTTTTATACAGTTGTGGTAAATAAAAGAATTCTAAAGCCAAGTCACTTTGTAGTTGGTCATTATAGAGGCATGCTGTGCTCTGTACCCAGAAAGCAAAGCCACAAGCATATGCAAGGAAAATTTCAAAAGGCTAAGTTCACCTTTAGTAACGTGCTACACCCGTATTCGGGGTGTAACATATAACAGGTTACTAATGCAGCAGCCTGATCCCCCCCACTTTAGCAGTGTGGGTGGAGAAGTCTCTTGCTGCACCCGTCACAATTTTAAAACAGCTCCGCCCACACAGGTCAAGAGTGAATGAACTACAAGTCCTGTCCGTCATCGTGGCAGACGGCTTGTAGTTCTCAATGAACTGCAAGGGTGCTGGTGAGCGCTCTCATCATTCATTGATTCTTCCTGCTCTGTCTGGATGGGAGGTCCGAGCAGGCAGCTGTGCTGGGAGTCTGCAGGAGCCTGACATTACACCCGTGATCTGCAGGCTCCTATGAAAAAAAAAAAATATTAATAATAAATGCACATTGTTTTTATTTTTTTTTATAATAGTGAACTTATTCCTTAATTGATGAGAATGGGTCCTTATTTAGATCGGCCCTGTCAGCTGTGTTTAAATACAAGCAAAACAAGAAAACAAAAAAAAAAGGAAGACATAAGTTGATCAGTTGTTAATGTGTGCAAAGGCATGAAGTGAACATGTGATGGGAATGGTAGAAATCCAGATTTCGATGGCGACCAATACCTTGTTCATGGGAGAATGCCTTGCTGCGGCTGTCCTGTTGCAGATAACTGCTGTACGGAGACTGCAGGATCCTCTGCCGGAACTGGACCACGTAATTCTGTTCCTCTTTCTGTGTGTGAGCAGAAAGAACTTCCTTCGTCAGCCCAACCTGCCTAAACTCCTCCGGAGTCACCGTGGAACCGGCCGCTTGTGAAGACCTCATCTCAATCTGCTCACTGCCACCAGTGGCATCTTCTATGGCCGTCACCTCTGAATACACAATACACCACAAAAACTTACACAGCGGTAAAAAAACTGCGCAATAATAGTCAATAAATACAGTAAATTGGCATAAAGACAAATTAAGCCATTTTTTTCTAATTCTAAAACTGTTCTAAATTCTATTTATACTGGGAAAAAAAAAAAAAATACGCACAAATATTTCGAACCTCTGTTGGTTTTTGTTTTCTGTTTGTGGCCCTGTACAGGAGATTTTCTCTGACTTCCTGTCCTGCTGGAGGTCACCAGGGCAGGAATTGAGGGGGAAACCTCTAATAGGGATACAATGGCAATAAAAATGTATTAAAATAAAATAAAAAGGCCTTTGCGCTACTAAAGTGTATCACACAAAAATAAATAATAAAAATATGTGTCCAACATATAAATGTGGCAATAAGGTGCAATGTGTATGCTGTCCGCAGCAAGATCTAATAGTGTCACAAACACAAAAAACAAGAAAAATGAATAAATAGTGATCTCGCGCAACAGTGAATAATTGCCCCGTGAATCATATACAGTGTAAATATAAAAATCAAAAATTAACAAAAGAAGTGATCAATAATAAATACAAAATCAGAATTGAAATAAATAATTGGAATCCGTGTCCAACATAAATGTGACAAAAAAAGGGAATCAATAAATAAATAAATTGGTGTATAAAACACACTAATGGGACAAAGAAAAGATGATGGTAATCAATAAAAGTTAATAATTAATAATTGATGGAGAAGTTCATATAGTAAATCCTCTTCTTATTGGGTAATCAGCTCAATTAGATCAATCCCAGAATTAGATGGTATTAGCTTGTGCCAAAAAAATACTAGAAGTAGAAGAGGGGTGATATTCAAAGTCCTCAAACGTGCTCACAGAACTCTCACCTCCAATCCATGGATAAACAGCATTAAAATGGTCGGATGCTTCTCTGCTGTACAAGTTGATGACCACCAGGGTGTGCTCCGTCACCGTGTAGCGGATATCCTGTATCCAAATCTACACATCTCCACAATAAATGTAAAGGGAGGGGAAAGAAAGATCCTGAAATTGTGTAGTATGTTAAATAGTAAACCAATTTATTAAGCTAATTGAACTCTTACATTAAAATAATAGTAGCACATTAAAATAATAGCAGACCAGCAGAATATCAAATAGTGTGGCGTGTTAGGGCCGATCTCACATCACTTCCGGTATCTCGTAACTCCCGGCCACTCCCTACGCGTTACGTCATCACGTGACTTCATCAGGGGACTGTTTTTTCTTCTCCTAACCTTGAGGTTAGGGAATCTATGCCATTCACAATAGGCTTGCCTGGTGGTTGTTCTCGATTTTTATGTATTTTGGGAAAGGTGTATATTATTGGAATCCTGCATGTTTCTGGTAATACTTGAATTTCTTCTAACTCAATATTTCTTTTTTAACTCCTAAATTGACAATTAATTCCAGTTGTTTCTTGAACTTACTCGTGGGATTACTTAATAGTTTCACGTAGGTTTTGTCATCCTGTAACTGTTGGTCTAGTTCTTGTAGATATTGTTCTTTAGATTGTATAACCACAGCTCCTCCCTTGTCCGCTGGGCATATTACAATATCCTTTCTTTCTATGAGTGATTTAATTCCCTTTTTCATGTGTATTGGGTCTGAGATTTTCTTAAGTTTTAAAGATTCCAAATCCTGCAAAACTAATTTCTTAAAGACCTCAATGTGTTGATTGTTAGCCACTTGTCCCCTGATGAAGTCACGTGATGACGTAACGCGTAGAGAGTGGCCGGGAGTTACGAGATACCGGAAGTGATGTGAGATCGGCGGTAAAACGCCACACTATTTGATATTCTGCTGGTTTACTATTATTTTAATGTAAGAGTTCAATTAGCTTAATAAATTGGTTTACTATTTAACATACTACACAATTTCAGGATCTTTCTTTCCCCTCCCTTTACATTTATTGTGGAGATGTGTAGATTTGGATACAGGATATCAGCTACACGGTGATGGAGCACACCCTGGTGGTCATCAACTTGTACAGCAGAGAAGCATCCAACCATTTTAATGCTGTTTATCCATGGATTGGAGGTGAGAGTTCTGTGAGCACGTTTGTGGATTTTAAATATCACCCCTCTTCTACTTCTAGTATTTTTTTGGGCCAAGCTAATACCATCTAATTCTGGGATTGGTCCAATTGAGCTGATTACCCAATAAGAAGAGGATTTAATATGTGAACTTCTCCATCAATTATTAACTTTTATTGATTACCATCATCTTTTCTTTGTCCCATTAGTGTGTTTTATACACCAATTAATTTATTTATTGATTCCTTTTTTTGTCACATTTATGTTGGACACGGATTCCAATTATTTATTTCAATTCTGATTTTGTATTTATTATTGATCACTTCTTTTGTTAATTTTGATTTTTATATTTACACTGTATATGATTCACGGGGCAATTATTCACTGTTGCGCGAGATCACTATCTATTCAATAAAAATGTATTAGTCGAGTGGAGTAGGCCAGCACTTGTGTTAGCATTTTGACCCCATCGGAGTTTCCCTGTATTTCCTGACTCAGTGACCATGGTGTCACCAGGACAGGAAGTGAAGGAATATCTCCTGAACAGGAAACACGCTAAAAAAAAATAAAAGTAAAACAACAACACAACCTTTGCAGAGGTTCTAAGCCTTCCCAACTATAGTCAAACAAAAGAAAAACATTTTGGCTAGAGATATACTTTAAAAAAAATGTAAGCCTTGTGTATACTAACTCAGAAAGTCCCCTTGTCTTTACCGACCAGAATGCAAACCATTGTTTTCCTGACCAGGGGAAGAATCTGACTGGTTACAATAGGCAAAAATGATCACTCTCCTTGAGAATGTTTTTCTTACACAAGCTAATATAATACTGGTGGTAGAAAAACAAAAAAAACAAAAAACAATGAAAAATGACTGAGAAAAAAAAAAAAATAACAACAATTCAGATGGCCAGTTTGCATCCAAATCTGAGGTGATGAAAAATGCAACTAAAGAAACATACAATATGACAGTTGTATTGTAATTAGATTTAATTTTGCAAAATAATTTTGTTTAATTTTGTTAAACTAGTCAATAAAAAGAAAAAAAAACATTTTTTCAACACTGTAGTCAAAGATCCAACTAAGGTTTTTAAAAAGTATTGGACTCTAAAATGCAACAGTGTCTTGCAAAGACTTACAAAAGAAGTTATTCAGGTAGTCGTAGCTCATTTGCGTAAATATTAGCAGACAAAAAAAAAAAAAAAAGGGGAGAGAAAAAAAAAAAGCTAGGTTGGAGCTTTGTAGCAAATCATTCAAAATGAAGAATTGAAAAATACTTCCAACGTGGCCAAATGTCTGATTTTGGTTCTACTGATGAAATTGTACGTCATAAGCTCCCCGTACAGAGCCGACACATCAGAGCCACCAGCATGAGATGAAAAAGACCTTCATCCTCTACCTAGAGTAATCTGTTTCCACTATATACTTCAGTGGCTGGAGATGTGCTGGTATGTGTTCAGAAGAGCCAGCGAGCATTTGAGTGCAGAATCCTGCACAGCGGACTCGGAATCAACATGCCCATTTGCTGCAACTAGACTGCAATAGAGATTTGATGCTGTACAGAAATAGAATTGGAGCAAATAAGAAGTTCTAGGTAGTGACCGGCTGACAAAACTACACTAAGCACTAGTTTAAGGAGGGGAGGGAGGAGGGATAGAAGGAGAGACGGCGTAGGAGGGAAGGTTGAAGGCAAGACGGCGTAGGAGGGAAGGCGAAGGCGAGACGGCGTAGGAGGGAAGGCGAAACGGCGTAGGAGGGAGGAAGGCGAGACGGCGTAGGAGGGAGGAAGGCGAGACGGCGTAGGAGGGAGGAAGGCGAGACGGCGTAGGAGGGAGGAAGGCGAGACGGCGTAGGAGGGAGGAAGGCGAGACGGCGTAGGAGGGAGGAAGGCGAGACGGCGTAGGAGGGAGGAAGGCGAGACGGCGTAGGAGGGAGGAAGGCGAGACGGCGTAGGAGGGGGGAAGGCGAGACGGCGTAGGAGGGAAGAAGGCGAGACGGCGAAGGAGGGGGGAAGGCGAGACGGCGAAGGAGGGAGGAAGGTGAGACGGCGAAGGAGGGAGGAAGGCGATACGGCGAAGGATGGAGGAAGGCGATACGGCGAAGGATGGAGGAAGGCGATACGGCGAAGGATGGAGGAAGGCGATACGGCGAAGGATGGAGGAAGGCGAGACGGCGAAGGGGGGAGGAAGGCGAGACGGCGAAGGAGGGAGGAAGGCGAGACGGCCAATGGAGGGAAGAAGGCGAGACGGCCAATGGAGGGAAGAAGGCGAGACGGCCAATGGAGGGAAGAAGGAGAGACGGCCAATGGAGGGAAGAAGGAGAGACGGCCAATGGAGGGAAGAAGGAGAGACGGCCAATGGAGGGAAGAAGGAGAGACGGCCAATGGTGGGAAGAAGGAGAGACGGCCAATGGAGGGAAGAAGGAGAGACGGCCAATGGAGGGAAGAAGGAGAGACGGCCAATGGAGGGAAGAAGGAGAGACGGCCAATGGAGGGAAGAAGGAGAGACGGCCAATGGAGGGAAGAAGGAGAGACGGCTAATGGAGGGAAGAAGGAGAGATGGCCAATGGAGGGAAGAAGGAGAGACGGCGCCAATGGAGGGAAGAAGGAGAGACGGCAAAGGAGGGAAGAAGGAGAGACAGCAAAGGAGGGAAGAAGGAGAGACGGCCTAGGAGGGAAGGCGAAGGAGAGACAGCATAGGAGGGAAGGCGAAGGAGAGACGGCGTAGGAGGGAAGGCGAAGGAGAGACGGCGTAGGAGGGAAGGCGAAGGAGAGACGGCGTAGGAGGGAAGGCGAAGGAGAGACGGCGTAGGAGGGAAGGCGAAGGAGAGACGGCGTAGGAGGGAAGGCGAAGGAGAGACGGCGTAGGAGGGAAGGCGAAGGAGAGACGGCGTAGGAGGGAAGGCGAAGGAGAGACGGCGTAGGAGGGAAGGCGAAGGAGAGATGGCGTAGGAGGGAAGGCGAAGGAGAGATGGCGTAGGAGGGAAGGCGAAGGAGAGACGGCTTACGAGGGAAGGCGAAGGAGAGACGGCTTACGAGGGAAGGTGAAGGAGAGACAGCGTAGTAGGGGAGGCGAGGACGAGACGGCGTAGTAGGGGAGGTGAAGACGAGACGGGGTAGTAGGGGAGGTGAAGACGAGACGGCCAAGGAGGGAAGAAGAAGGCGAGAAGGCAAAGGAGTGAAGAAGGCGAGACAGCAAAGAAGGGAAGAAGGCGAGAAGGCATAGGTAGGGAGAAGGCGAGAAGGCATAGGCAGGAAGAAGGAGGGAAGACATAGGAGGGAGGGGGGGAGTGAAGGTGTAGGAGGGAAGGAGGAGGGAAGAAAGAGAAAAGGGGAAAGTGAAGAAAAAGGGAAAGGGAAGGAGGAAGAAAGAAGGAGAGTCGATAAAGGAGGAGAGAAAGAGAGGACTAAGGAAGAAACATGGAAAGAAGGTGGAGGAAAGAAGGAGGAGGGAAGAAGATAAAGGGAGAAAAGGAGAAGATAAAGGGAGGGGAGGAGAAGAGAAAGTGAAGGAGGGAAAAGAGAAGGAAAGGGGAAAAAAAAAAAAGACAGAAGAGGGAAAATAAAACCTATGTTAGACTTACCGATATTTCTATAAATCTTCCAAGACGGCTTACTTGAGAGATGATTGGCTCCGTCCTCTACAGGAAACACAAATTGGACAGTTTAAAGTGCCCCTCCCTTGTACCTCAGTTGTTTTGAAGATAAAGAAACCTCATGAACGTGCACGAAAAGGGGAAAAAAAAAAACACCATCTTCCGAAAAACCACTAAAAACGTCAGATCCGCACCCACATACCTACAAGAAACACAACTGAGGGTAGGAATATAGATGCTGTCCTGGAAGATTCATGGCGGTAAGTCTAACAGAGGTTCCCCCCTCCCCTCATCTTCCAGGACAGCTTACTTGAGTGGATAAGCAAGATTCCATATCTTGGGGGGGGGGGGGGGGTTCTGCCTGCAAAACTTTCTAAAGGAGAGATTCTGGCTGGAGAGCACCGGGACTCTATACTGCTTGACAAATGCGTGAGCGTAAAACCACACTTGGGTATTTGGATATTGGATGTTTCTTTACATGATGCTCCTGCTCTTTCAGGTCGTAATGTGGCTAGTGACCTAGTAGAGTGAGCTCTAATATTTGTAGGTGGTACTTGACTAGAAAATCTGTATGCTCAAAGAATTGCCTCTAATCCATCTGGCAAAGGAACTCTTGGATGCTTTTGAACCCCTCCTGAATCCGCTAAAAAGAATCACCGAGAGGAATTCCTAAATTTCCTTGCCACCTCCAAATAAAGAAGCAACCTTCTTACATCAAAAAAGTCAAACTTTTCTTGGCAAAACTACATGGCAAAACTACTTCTTGAGATCTGTGAAAAACCATAGAAACCTTAGGCAAGTATAAGACATCTGGCTTAATAACCCTGTCTTCCAAGATCTTCATAAAAAGGGATCCTTGCTAGAGAGGGATTCTAAGTCAGAAATCCTTCTTTCTGGAGTGACAGCCAACAAGAAGGTTATCTTAAGCGTAACCCACTTCAAATTAGCCTCTCCTAAGGGTTCAAAAGGTTCCTTGGTTAGGGGCGTTGAGAGACAGAGAGATACAGTAATTCACAAAAGCGAGTGCACCCCTCACATTTTTGTAAATATTTTATTCTATCTTTTCATGTGACAACACTGAAGAAATGACACTTTGCTACAAAGTAGTGAGTGTACAGCTTGTATAACAGTGTAAATTTGCTGTCCCCTCAAAATAACTCACACAGCCATTAATGTCTAAATTGCTGGCAACAAAAGTGAGTACACCCCTAAGTTAAAATGTCCGAATTGGGCCCAATTAGCCATTTTTCCTCCCGGTGTAGAACTGTGGAAACTCTTGTCTACTCCACTGTGAAGAAAGTCCAACATGCAAGGAAGATCAAAGGAATCAGTTCCCCTCTTTCTTTGCCAGGCTTCAAAGGTTTTACAAACTTTACCATACATTTTCCTAGCGACGAGTTTATGTCTTTAAGAATGGTGTCAATTACCTTGTCCGAACAGCCTTTTAGCTGAAGGATGCGTCATTCAGCCTCCAAGTTGTCAAAAGGAAAGTTTGAGGGTTTGGGTGTCAAACCGTTCCGTGAACCAGGAGATCCTCTCGAACTGCTAGTGTCCAGGGAGGAGCTATCAACAGCGCTTTCAAGGCTGAGAACCAACTTCTCCTGGGCCACCAGGGCACTATTAGGCTTACATTTGCTCAATCCCATAAAATCTCTCTGATTACCAGTGGCAAAAGAGCAAAAAGCGGGAAGGCATACGCTAGGCTAAACGTCCATGGAAAGTAACGCATCCATCCCTAGAGCCTTCATTTCCCCTTCCAGGGAAAAGAAGGCTGCAACTTTCCTATTCTGTCTGGACGCAAATAGATCTATAACAGCAATCCCCCACTTTAGGGTGGTTTCCCTGAAGACCTCCCCATTCTGTTCCCAATTGCTGTTGTGGACATTTAAACGGCTCAGATTATCAATCAGAACATTTGCTGTGCCCTTGATGTGAACCACTGTGATTGAGGAGATGGCTTTCTATGTCCATCTTAAAATCTGCTGAGCCAGAGACAAAAGGCTGTCTGAGTGGGTGCCACCCTGTTTGTTAAGATATGCCACAACTGTGATATGGTCCTGTGAAGGCCAGAACCTCGCTCAGATTTTTGGTTCCAACGCCTCCAGCGCTCTTCCTACTGCTAAGAGTTCTCTGAAATTGGATGCTTCTTCCTCCCGTTGCCAACTCCCCTGAGCATTCCAGTTTTCTGAGTGGGCTCCCCAACGCCAAAGACTGGCATCGGTAGTAACTTTTATTGGTGAGAACTGGACCCAAGATCACTCTGTCTTTAAAGGCTGAGAATGTTCCCACCAGGATAGATCCAGAAAATCTCCACCAGGGATGGGAATCAGATTCAAGGAACTTTTCTTGCGGTTCCAGGACCTGAGAAGAAAAGCCTGAAAGGGTCTGGAGTGCAACTGAGCCCACGGTATGCCTGGGATAGCTGCCCCGTCATTAGCCCTAAAAGCTGCAGAACCTGGATTATGGATGCTTAATGGAATAATCTGAATGTCTGAACTGAGATAATTAATTTTCTCATTTTTTCTGCGGTCAACAAAAGATTTCTCACCCTATAAATATATTCCATGCAAAATACATGAATACCAGAAACCTATTCAGTAACCTTAGATTGATAATCATATGAAATTTTCCTTCTGGACTAGGAGCACGTGAGAATAGAAGCCCTGCGACAGTTGATCCTCCGGTATCGGAACAATCACCTCCTCTGATTCAATAAATTCAATAGTAAGGTTTTACACTATTGAAGCGTTTCTTTTCATGTCTTTATGATAAACTTTATGGGATTATGCTGAGCTGACAACTATGCTATAACCATCTGCCTCTGAGGAGAACCCTTGGAACTGCTCTCTGATGATCCAAGCCGTGCTGTTCAGTTCTAAGCTCTGACGACCTTTCTTTAATTAGAGGGTCATACACAGTCGGTAAGCTTGCACTTTTTCCATAAGAGGTGCTGGCTTCACAGAATATACCATTTTGTGGGTGATGGATGCTAATCACATATAAGAAAGGACTTTCCTTTTTGCATGTGGACTTTTTTTGCATTCTTAATTAACTTTTCGGAGGATATTATAGTTTTGGTGTTTGCATTGTATATTATTGTGTTTTTATCTTAGCAGCGTAACTCTTTATACTAAAATTAGAAGTGGAAGGGCCTACTCCTGCCAGAAAAAGTACTAAAGGATTGAAAAGAAGAAACCATCTTCTTCATGGAGGACATTAAATCTTTCACGCACGCAACAGACTCAGAGCCTGTTAAAAGTGAGATACGGCTATCACACAATAGTTTGCTATAGGTGTCAGGGTAGCTTAGTTCTGCATTTCCCACATCTTTTCTTAATGGGCTTGTCATACATACATACAAACATACATGCATACAATCACATATGCCCAATCCTGTACCCTCAGTTGTCAGTTTGCAGGAAAAACAAAACAGAAAAAAACCCCACCATTTCCAGTTTGTCAAACACAAACTCTGCGACCTTTCCCCCCTTGCCCAGAGCTAGACTGCAGAGACAACATACCTTTGGAGCTGCCGGATTGGAGGTGGATGCTTCCGTTGGTCCTGCTTGTGGAGGAGCTCCATCCCCTCCAGCGCCTAACACCCTTTTACGCCAAGCTGCCCAATTTAGTTGCAACCTTGCGGAACTGCACCGCCACTGAGACCTGAAGTGGACAGCAGCAAGGCCACAACCCCAAACCCCCTGGTCCTGTAGCAGTGGTCGCCCATTCTGCAAGCACCTTTTTCATGGTCTGAGGCTGAGAACAGGAATCCCTGCGACCAGAGTCTGGTGCGTCATCCGATGCCATTTTGGTTACGCCCAAAGCTACAGGATGCCCAGAAAGGACCACGTGTTCCGGAAATGACCCCCCACCACCATCCTAGGACTCCTGAGACACCTGCTCCAAGAAACACCCCTGAGGCCTGAACCGACAGACGAGCTGCAGTAGTCACCTCTATCCCATATTGAGGCGAGTACAATAATCAAAATAAGGGGAACCCTTCTGACATAAGCAGACAAGATGGGCACACCTGGAAAAGAAAAGCGCGAAGAAAAGCCACAAGTTATCAGAACCAGGGTAACAAAACAAAACATTGCGCTGTGCACTTATGGAGAGCCTGGAAAGAGAAAACAACTGAGGTACAAGAGAGAGGAGGGGCCTTTTAAACTCTCTCTGCTTGGTGCTTTCTGCAGAGGGCAGAGCCAATCATCTCTCAAGTAAGCTGTTCTGGAAGATAAGGGAGGGAAAAAAAACAGTTAAGAAAAGGAGAAGGAACAATGAAAAATAAAAGGATAGAAAAAGATCAGTTGACAGAACAAGCTGGCTGGCATAAGTTATCATCAGGAAAAAAAAAAAGATAAGCCGATGAATCCTCCAAGATATGGAAAGATGAGAAGTACCTGACTCAGGCTGTGGAACATGGACAATGGTACTGCTGTAGCTACACTGGCTGGTGACGGACACAACACTCATGGCCTTGATGGACAGTGTGAGATCGGTCAGCGGAGCTCCCACCACGGCGGCTGTTGTCTGAGCTTCGGTTGTAACCATGGACTCCGCTGATAACTGGCTTGTTGGCGCGGCTAGCTCAGGAACATCTTGCAACGATACAAGAAATTTCGAGGACAGTTTTGAAGTGGATATTATCAAAGGTTTCTTAAGTTTAATTAATCAACTCCATAGAGAATGGTCTACCAGAAAAAGCTCTGCAAACTGAAAGTAATGAGTAAACTTGGCAAAATAAAATGATCCATTCCTGGGAGCAGTTTCAATGAAAACCTTGCCTCTGTGTATCTGCACGACATCTTTCATAAAGTGACTCTACTTGCTCAGATGATTCCACTGCAGTGTAATGAATTAAACTGGCACAGAAAAATGACAATTCTACATTGCTCCGCAGTTAGCGCTCCCAAGATAATGTGGTGTTAGTCTACCCCAAAAAAAAAAAAATATTTCAGTTCCGGGTGGATGCATGTTTACTTATCCACGGACTTCTTATAACACAAAAACAAGGGTCTAAACCATGGCATGTTGGAGAAGGTGAGACCCTTTTTGACTTGGTGATATTCCATGGTGGAGTTGGAAGTCCCTGACAGACATATTTAAAAGGGTAACTCTACTTTTGTGGGGGAAAAAAAATAAAGAAATAAAAATGATAGTATAGCATATACAATACAATAATTGCGACACAAGTCAGATCCCAATTGAAGGTTATTAACCACCTGCCGACCACACGGCGGCAAAGTGGCTCTCCTGTTCCCTATCACATACCTAGTACGTGAGACGGCACTTCTGGGTTGGGGGGGGGGGCGTGCACGCTGCTTCTGCTGTGACTAGTCAGCGGGTGTTGGCCAATGGATGACCACCGGCACTTGCTGATCGCAGAGGAGAAAGACAGGATGGAGCTCTGCTTATGTAAACAATACGGATTACTGCCTAGTCAGGGTGGATGTGCAGGATTTTGTTTCCCTGCACAGCAAGTTCCTCCACCCCAAACTTGCTCATTCATGTCTTTATGGACCTTGCTTTGTGTACCGGTCCAAATCATTTGGGTGGAGGGGGGATTATGGTGTGGGGGTAGTTTTTCAGGGGTTGGGCTTGGCCCCTTAGTTCCAGTGAAGAGAACTCTTAAGGGGTCGGCATACCAAGACATTTTGGCCAATTTCATGCTCCCAACTATGTGGGAACACTTTGGGGATGGCCCCTTCCTGTTCCAACATGACTGCGCACCAGTGCACAAAGCAAGGTCCATAAAAGACATGGAAGAGCGAGTTTGGAGATGGAGGAACTTGACAGTCCTGATCTCAACCCGATAGAACACCTTTGGGATTAATTAGAGCGGAGACTGCCAGCCAGGCATTCTTGTCCAACATCAGTGCTTGACCCCACAAATGTGCTTCTGGAAGAATGGTCCCCTCCCAAACCTTGTGAACAGCCTTCCCAGAAGAGCTGAAGCTGTTATAGCTACAAAAGGTGGGCCAACTCAATATTGAACCCTATAGACTAAGACTGGGGTGCTATTAAAGTTCATGTGCACGTAAAGGCAGGTGTCACAATACTTTTGACAATATAGTATACATCCTAAAAGGAGAACTCTAGGTGACACCTGGTTAAAAAGCTCCCTGTCTAGCTCTTGGGTGCTCCACACAACTTAACTATGTTCCAAAAAGTTTAAGCTTGAAGAAGGAAAATGAGCCCCATCAGAGCCTAAAGCCTCGAACACACGATGAGAATATCAGATGAACGATTGTCTGTTTTAAATTTCTTTTTTGCATGCTAGTCTCATATCGAAAATGAAGAGGTTACCACAGTTAAGAAAATTAGAATATAGCTTCGGAAGTGATGTAATGTGTTGAGTTGTATTTGTAAAAGTATTCTGTCGTTTCTGAGCATGCCTTGTCTTGGTCTCCTGATTGTTTTCAGACAAATACTGTGCTGATCAATTTCGCATGTACTGTCGTGATCAGCTCTCAAAAGCGGTGTACCAATGATCAGATTATCGTACAATCGCTTCGAAAGCAGTATTTTTCGTCCAATTTTCTGATCGTGTGCACTAGGCATTAGACCTGTTCATAATCCCGCCTAGCCATCTCTCAATCTAGTTTACCCCCCCACCCTTTCCACTTCTGCATTACTTTCCCCCTACCACCATCATGAATCTAACTAATGAAAAACAAACAAACAATCAGATGTGTGCACATGCATGTAATGCTGACATTTGGGGAGGAAAACAAAAAGTTTACAAGGGTGGATATGCTTGATTTACTTTGATTTTTCCTAACGGCTACTCTACTTTAGAAAGCATTTCCCTTGCAAACATATTCTGCAATACAATTTAATAGGAAAGGTTCCCCGTGGGGTTTTGAGTTGCAGCAATAAAGTACAATATTTTGAAAAAATATATAGTTTTAAGTTGCGGTTAAAACATGAGCTCTATGGATAAAGCTAATACATGTACATAAAATTAACAGCCATTGAGTACAAAAAGAGGAAAAAACATAGCATGATATAAATATGTAAATCATACTGAATGACCCCTACGCGTTTCAACCTTTTTCAGTAGAGGTCTTCTTCTGAGGGAGCGAGTATAAAAACTCTAGAGAGAAAGTCCCCGTTTTTAAAATTTTTCCAATATTATTAATTATGTGATATTTCCTTAAAGTATTATTTTTTCCACCACAACAGTGTTTGGGCGAGTATTTGGCCTGTCTCTCGGTTCTTGGCATCTCCCCACTCCCTCCAGTGTGTCGGCCTAAGTGCAGCCTTCATCTTTTGACCCATTGGTTTTTTGGCCCCTTCCCTTTTGGAGTTGAGGTGGGGGCTTTGCCGCATTGCTTGGATCTTTTTGGCAGCCTATGGGCGCAGCAATCAGGAGGTTTCTTTTCAGCCGTGATTGGTAAATATATTTGAGTCAAATTCAATATACAGATATGTGTCTTGCTTATTTCTGGTTTGTACATGTTTCTATTAATTAATATATATATATATATATATATATATATATATATATATATATATATATATACACATACACACACACATATATATATATATATATATATATATATATATATATACACACATACACTACCGTTCAAAAGTTTGGGGTCACATTGAAATGTCCTTATTTTTGAAGGAAAAGCACTGTACTTTTAAATGAAGCTAACTTTAAACTAGTCCTAACTTTAAACAAATATACTCTATACATTGCTAATGTGGTAAATGACTATTCTAACTGCAAATGTCTAGTTTTTGGTGCAATATCTACATAGGTGTATAGAGGCCCATTTCCAGCAACTATCACTCCAGTGTTCTAATGGTACAATGTGTTTGCTCATTGGCTCAGAAGGCTAATTGATGATTAGCAAACCCTTGTGCAATCATGTTCACACATCTAAAAACAGTCTAGCTCCTTCCAGAAGCTACAAAACTGACCTTCCTGTGAGCAGATTGAGTTTCTGGAGCATCACATTTGTGGGGTCAATTAAACGCTCAAAATGGCCAGAAAAAGAGAACTTTCATCTGAAACTCGACAGTCTATTCTTGTTCTTAGAAATGAAGGCTATTCCATGCGAGAAATTGCAAAGAAATTGAAGATTTCCTACAACGGTGTGTACTACTCCCTTCAGAGGACAGCACAAACAGGCTCTAACCAGAGTAGAAAAAGAAGTGGGAGGCCGCGTTGCACAACTAAGCAAGAAGATAAGCACATTAGAGTCTCTAGTTTGAGAAACAGACGCCTCACAGGTCCCCAACTGGCATCTTCATTAAATAGTACCCGCAAAACACCAGTGTCAACATCTACAGTGAAGAGGCGGCTGCGGGATTTTGGGCTTCAGGGCAGAGTGGCAAAGAAAAAGCCATATCTGAGACTGGCCAATAAAAGAAAAAGATTAAGATGGGCAAAAGAACACAGACATTGGACAGAGGAAGACTGGAAAAAAGTGTTGTGGACGGATGAATCCAAGTTTGAGGTGTTTGGATCACAAAGAAGAACGTTTGTGAGACGCAGAACAAATGAAAAGATGCTGGAAGAATGCCTGACGCCATCTGTTAAGCATGGTGGAGGTAATGTGATGGTCTGGGGTTGCTTTGGTGCTGGTAAGGTGGGAGCTTTGTACAGGGTAAAAGCTAAGGAAGGCTATCACTCCATTTTGCAACGCCATGCCATACCCAGTGGACAGCGCTTGATTGGAGCCAATTTCATCCTACAACCGGACAATGACCCTAAACACACCTCCAAATTGTGCAAGAACTATTTACAGCAGAAGCAGGCAGCTGGTATTCTATCGGTAATGGAGTGGCCAGCACAGTCACCAGATCTGAACCCCATTGAGCTGTTGTGGGAGCAGCTTGACCGTATGGTACGCCAGAAGTGCCCATCCAACCATTCCAACTTGTGGGAGCTGCTTCTAGAAGCGTGGGGTGCAATTTCTCCAGCTTACCTCAATAAATTAACAGCTAGAATGCCAAAGGTGTGCAATGCTGTAATTGCTGCAAAAGGAGGATTCTTTGATGAAAGCAAAGTTTGATGTAAAAACAATGTTATTTCAAATACAAATCATTATTTCTAACCTTGTCAATGTCTTGACTCTATTTTCTATTCATTTCACAACGTATGGTGGTGAATAAGTGTGACTTTTCATGGAAAACACAAAATTGTTTGGGTGACCCCAAACTTTTGAACGGTAGTGTATATACACACACACACACACACATATATATACATACATATATACACATACATACACATATATAGACACATATATACACTTTCCATCTCTAGAGTTTTTTTACTCGCTCCCCCAGAAGAAGACCTCTACTGAAAAAGGTCGAAACGCGTTGGGTCCTTCAGTATGATTTACATACTTATATCATGCTATGTTTTTTCCTCTTTGTACTCAATGGCTGTTCATTTTATGTACATGCATTAGCTTTATCCATAGAGCTCATGTTTTAACCGCAACGAATGTTGCCTTGGTGCAACAATTTTTTTCTAAATAAAACTATATACATTTTTTCAAAATATTGTACTTTATTGCTGCAACGCAAAACCCCACGGGGAACCTTTCCTATTTAGGTCTCATTAGGAGCGTGCAGTGTCCTTCTTCCCACTAAGAGTATCGTTTCCAATTTTTCTAATACAATTTTACCTAATGGAGGACAAAACTGATAAAAAAAATTAACACCAAAAGTTTCCCTTCATATAACTATGACCTATATTGTGGGCCACAAGGCCCACCAAGACTGGCATCACCTAGGCTTAGATGTGGAAGTGCATCCATCACCAGGAAGAATCTAGAAATCAAGGGGTTATTATGAGTCACTCTTCCAGTCTGGGGCGCCCCACTTAGAAGAGCAATGAAAATTTAGGGGACCTGCAGGAGCAAGAGAAGTTTAAAGTGGATTTGGCAACTAAAACTGCAGGGTTGTATTAGGGCTTCATTCCTGCATCTCAAAACTCAGGGAGCAAAATAAAGAACCTAAAAAAAAAATAAAAAAAAAAAATAAAAAAAAAAATAAAAAAAAAAAAAAAGGGAAAAAAGTTATTTACTTACCCTAATCCGATTTCTGACTGCAGTACCTAGGCAGGGGTGATGTCAGAATCCTTTTTTCAACATCCCAGGTATGCTTGAATCTCAAGAGAGCCTTCTGCTATACCATCATTTTGCAAGATTTAGGGTACTCAGCATTCCCTGGGATATCGCCTGAAAGGGTGCAGACATCACCCCTTGCAACACAGAAGCTGAGGAAGGATGGGTATTCAGATTTTTTTTTGGGAGGTGACAGGATCCTTGCTAATTATTTGGACCATAGATGGAGTGCTTAGTTGGCTTAACGTGAACTGGCACAAAAACAAACATGGAAACCACCAATGTCAACTTGTTTTCTAAGTCGGGCATATTGGGCTTCTATACTCTTGTCTAATCAGTCAATAAACTAACACAAGGTTATCGATATCAAAATCATTTTTCTTCCATTTTTTTTTTTTAGTCCTGAATAGAGTAGGGGTCAGCTTTAGAACCCCCCACCCGTCAGGTTTCATTGCTGTCCTTGTCTGGAGAGATTCACTCTCACCAATTTATCCTGGAGAATTTGGTCACTGGGAAAGAAAGACAGGAGATCCAGAATCACACGGTCACCAGGATTGGAGGTAAGGGGTATATCTAGAGAGGTTACATTTCTGGATATTTTTAAGCCATGGGGGGGAAAAAAAAAATTTGAAGAATTAAAAAAAAAAAAATCAGCGTGGAGTAGTTTTACAAATTGGAAAGTCATTTTGTGGGAATGTGAAATGCAGTGTATATGAAAGTAGAGTACAGCTTATTCAGTAAATAAACTAAACTAAACTTGCTTTTTAAAACTGTATTTTTTATTTAATTTATAAAGAATTGATAAAAAAAAAAAAAAAAAAATTGTACACAAGCCGGCAGGTGAATCAAGCCTGTCTTTTAGTTACACAAAGCCACAGGTTTTCATTATACACCATTAAGACATTCTGGACACTGGCATCCCAACAACCAATGACATCATCAGTTATTAAGAAGGATGTCTTGTTGCCTCCACGGCATCCTTGTTTGACCCTCCCCCTTTGCATCTCTCTCCTTGGCTAGGAGAGAAATTGAGGGAGAAGAGAAACATTGGAATACTAGTCAGTACCAGTGTGCAAAAGTGTATTTGCTTTGGAAGAATAAAATCACCTGTAAAGTTGGGTGTCCTACATGTGTGGATGTTGCTGCATTATGTAAAACTATTAAAATCGTTTTTTTTACATTTTAGAATGGGGGACCTCGAGACTACATGTTATATGGTTTGAATACCATGACATACTGAATATTACTTTTTGTAAAAGAACATATTTCACGCTTTAAAAAAAAAAAATAAAATAAAACAACACGGGAAAAAAGGGTTTTTTTCCCCCCCCAATTTTTCTGGGTTTTTTTTCCGGGCCTTCCCATCTCTAGGTATATCTTTCAGTAGACCTTGTTTTTGGAGAGATTTCTTCTTATTTGCTGATGTGTCTGCAGGACTGTACATAAAAAGGAAATCTCCCTATTGGGACAGAGACAGCAATGAAAATACAGATGACAGAAGTTTTAACAACTCTCTAGTCTATCCAAAACTAAAAAATAAAAAATAGATTTCCTGTGTTACATCAGCAAAATTGTCCCTGTCTATTTCTAGAACTAGTGTAGTCGTGAAAAAGGTGTCAGATAAAATGAGATCTCTGAGTTGTTTCAGCCTGCTTCATAAACACATACTTCATACAAGACATTATTTTTCGTAAGACAAAATTCACGTTAATCATCACGCCAACCGACATGATCACCAAAATCATGAATCTCCTTACCTTCTAAAACCTCCAGGTCGTTCTGTCCTGAGAGGCCCTGCTTGCCATCTTCTGATGAAGAGGAGGTGGTGTTAGTGGACGACTCGCACTTCCTCTTTAGCGCAGGGATGTTATAACTCTCCAGGTACCTGTAGCAGAGAGGACAATGTCTGAAACACGGGAGCCATTTTATTGGAAATCACAAAGTTAGATAAGGATAACCCATAGGACGTACCTGGTGCATGCATAGTCACAAAGGGGGTTATTTACGAAAGGCAAAGCCACTTTGCACTACAAGTGCAAACTACAAGTGCAAAGTGAAATTGCACTTGGAAGCGCAGTCGCTGTAAATCTGAGGGGTAGATCCGAGATGAGGGGAAGCTCTGCTGATTTTATCATCCAATCATGTGCAAGATAAAATGCTGTTTTTTTATTCTCCTTGCGTGTCCCCCTCGGATCTACAGCGACTGCACTTTAATTCAGCTTCCCCTTTTGGGTGGAGCTCCACTTTAAGATACCAGTTGAGTGGAAGGCACTACCCCTGACTTAGAAAGCGTGTCAGACCTCAGTTCTACTGCACGATGGAGGGCGACAGACTTTTTGCTATGGCTGCGTGTTACATTGCAATCTGAACGAGCAGTAAAAAACTGCTCAATTTGTTTTAATGCACAAAAATGCTATTGGAAGCCTTTTTTTTTTTTTTTTAGGGATCACGTGGGCATGAAATCATGAGATATGGTAAATAAACATAGGGAATGACAATGTACAACATGGGAAACACCTTACCTGATAATACTGTCTACACAGTTGATTTGCTGGTATGAAGGTATGTGCTGCCCCTTCCTGGAGGCTTCACAGGATGATGCTGCAGGTCCCACCACGTTTTCCCGAGGTCGTACAAAGGCATTCGGATGGAGTTTTGCTGTTAAAAAAAAAAAAGAAGTCAGACTATGTACAGTATTTACAGCCTGGACCCCAGCCGGGGAGGTGGGGTGTGGCCTGGCTGGAGTCCAGGCTGAGGTTGCCACTTACACCTCTCTTAGGGATGGTTTGGATGTGCGGTCATAGGGTCACAGGGAGACTTTTTCCCCACTTTAAACCTGTACACCTCAATTACATACAGTGCCTTGCAAAAGTATTCGGCCCCCTTGAACTTTTCAACCTTTTGCCACATTTCAGGCTTCAAACATAAAGATATAAAATTTTAATTTTTTGTGAAGAATCACCAACAAGTGGGACACAATTGTGAAGTGGAACGAAATCTATTGGATATTTTAAACTTTTTTAGCAATTAAAAAACTGAAAAGTGGTGCGTGCAAAATTATTCGGCCCCTTTACTTTCAGTGCAGCAAACTCACTCCAGAAGTTCAGCGAGGATCTCTGAATGATCCAATGTTGTCCTAAATGACTGATGGTGATAAATAGAATCCACCTGTGTGTAATCAAGTCTCTGTATAAATGCACCTGCTCTGTGATAATCTCAGGGTTCTGTTGAAAGCGCAGAGAGCATCATGAAGACCAAGGAACACACCAGGCAGGTCCGTAATACTGTTGTGGAGAAGTTTAAAGCCGGATTTGGATACAAAAAGATTTCCCAAGCTTTAAACATCCCAAGGAGCACTGTGCAAGCGATCATTTTGAAATGGAAGGAGTATCAGACCACTGCAAATCTACCAAGACCTGGCTGTCCCTCTAAACTTTCAGCTCAGACAAGGAGAAGACTGATCAGAGATGCAGCCAAGAGGCCCATGATCACTCTGGATGAACTGCAGAGAACTACAGCTGAGGTGGGAGAGTCTGTCCATAGGACAACAATCAGTCGTACATTGCACAAATCTGGCCTTTATGGAAGAGTGGCAAGAAGAAAGCCATTTCTCAAAGATATCCATAAAAAGTCTCGTCTAAAGTTTGCCACAAGCCACCTGGGAGACACACCAAACATGTGGAAGAAGGTGCTCTGGTCCGATGAAACCAAAATCAAACTTTTTGGCCACAATGCAAAACGATATGTTTGGCGTAAAAGCAACACAGCTCATCACACTCAACACACCATCCCCACTGTCAAACATGGTGGTGGCAGCATCATGGTTTGGGCCTGCTTTTCTTCAGCAGGGACAGGGAAGATGGTTAAAATTGAGGGGAAGATGGATGCAGCCAAATACAGGACCATTCTGGATGAAAACCTGTTGGAGTCTGCAAAAGACCTGAAACTGGGACGGAGATTTATCTTCCAACAAGACAATGATCCCAAACATACAGCAAAATCTACAAAGGAATGGTTCACAAATAAACGTATCCAGGTGTTAGAATGGCCAAGTCAAAGTCCAGACCTGAATCCAATCGAGAATCTGTGGAAAGAGCTGAAAACTGCTGTTCACAAACGCTCTCCATCCAACCTCACTGAGCTCGAGCTGTTTTGCAAGGAAGAATGGGCAAGAATTTCAGTCTCTCGATGTGCAAAACTGATAGAGACATACCCCAAGCGACTTGCAGCTGTAATCGCAGCAAAAGGTGGCTCTACAAAGTATTAACGCAAGGGGGCCGAATAATTTTGCACGCCCCACTTTTCATTTTTTTATTAGTTAAAAAAGTTTCAACAATACAATAGATTTCGTTCCACTTCACAATTGTGTCCCACTTCTTGGTGATTCTTCACAAAAAATAAAAATTTTATATCTTTATGTTTGAAGCCTGAAATGTGGCAAAAGGTTGAAAAGTTCAAGGGGGCCGAATACTTTCGCAAGGCACTGTATACAGTGGGGATGGAAAGTATTCAGACCCCCTTAAATTTTGCACTCTTTGTTATATTGCAGCCATTTGCTAAAATCATTTAAGTTCATTTTTTTCCTCATTAATGTACACACAGCACCCCATATTGTACACACAGCGCCCCATATTGTACACACAGCGCCCCATATTGTACACACAGCAACCCACATTGACAGAAAAACACAGAATTGTTGACATTTTTGCAGATTTATTAAAAAAGAAAAACTGAAATATCACATGGTCCCAAGTATTCAGACCCTTTGCTGTGACACTCATATATATAACTCAGGTGCTGTCCATTTCTTCTGATCATCCTTGAGATGGCTCTACACCTTCATTTGAGTCCAGCTGTGTTTGATTATACTGATTGGACTTGATTAGGAAAGCCACACACCTGTCTATATAAGACCTTACAGCTCACAGTGCATGTCAGAGCAAATGAGAATAATGAGGTCAAAAGGAACTGCCTGAAGAGCTCAGAGACAGAATTGTGGCAAGGCACAGATCTGGCCAAGGTTACAAAAAATTTCTGCTGCACTTAAGTTTCCTAAGAGCACAGTGGCCTCCATAATCCTTAAATGGAAGACGTTTGGGACGACCAGAACTCTTCCTAGAACTGGCCGTCCGGCCAAACTGCGCTATCGGGGGAGAAGAGCCTTGGTGAGAGAGGTAAAGAAGAACCCAAAGATCACTGTGGCTGAGCTCCAGAGATGCATTCGGGAGATGGGAGAAAGTTGTAGAAAGTCAACCATCACTGCAGCCCTCCACCAGTCGGGGCTTTATGGCAGAGTGGCCCGACGGAAGCCTCTCCTCAGTGCAAGACACATGAAAGCCGCATGGAGTTTGCTAAAAATACACCTGAAGGACTCCAAGATGGTGAGAAATAAGATTCTCTGGTCTGATGAGACCAAGATAGAACTTTTTGTCCCTAATTCTAAGCGGTATGTGTGGAGAAAACCAGGCACTGCTCATCACCTGTCCAATACAGTCCCAACAGTGAAGCATGGTGGTGGCAGCATCATGCTGTGGGGGTGTTTTTCAGCTGCAGGGACAGGACGACTGGTTGCAATCGAGGGAAAGATGAATACGGCCAAGTACAGGGATATCCTGGACAAAAACCTTCTCCAGAGTGCTCAGGACCTCAGACTGGGCCGAAGGTTTACCTTCCAACAAGACAATGACCCTAAGCACACAGCTAAAATAACAAAGGAGTGGCTTCACAACAACTCCGTGACTGTTCTTGAATGGCCCAGCCAGAGCCCTGACTTGAAAACCCAATTGAGCATCTCTGGAGAGACCTAAAAATGGCCGTCCACCAACGTTTTCCATCCAACCTGATAGAACTGGAGAGGATCTGCAAGGAGGAATGGCAGAGGATCCCCAAATCCAGGTGTGAAAAACTTGTTGCACCAAAAAGACTCATGGCTGTATTAGATCAAAAGGGTGCTTCTACTAAATAATGAGCAAAGGGTCTGAATACTTAGGACCATGTGATATTTCAGTTTTTCTTTTTTAATAAATATGCAAAAATGTCAACAATTCTGTGTTTTTCTGTCAATATGGGGTGCTGTGTGTACATTAATGAGGGAAAAAATGAAGATAAATGATTTTAGCAAATGGCTGCAATATAACAGAGTGAAAAATGTAAGGGGGTCTGAATACTTTCCGTCCCCACTGTATGCTACTAAAAGAAGGCTCCGCTCCTCATTTCTCTCGTCCAAAAAAATGTACACAATTATTTTTCAAACAGAATCTAAGATATAGTGCAGCTCTGTGTGTCAAGGGAACTTTGCCTTTGTCTCTAACTGCACCGAAACTACAAAGTCTAGAAGAGTAGCAACACTGAACTGAGGTCTTCTGTACTTTTTTTTTTTTTTTTTAGTTGTATAAAAAAAAAAAAAAAAAAGACCATATCAAGAAACAGAAATATTACTCAATTCACCTTTCTGAGAATCCTTGTCGAGTATCTCCCGTTTCTTGGGCACAGACTTGCTCCTCGTGTCAATGTAGACCTGCTGACCGAGATTCTTGATGCGGTTGATGTCTGTGCACACTTGTTTCAGAGTCATCTATAGCAGGAGACAGGAAAATAAGAAGACGCGAGTTGGGCAAAAATTTCACTATATATGTATACTTTAACTTCAACCTCTGCTCCTCCTGTTATATGGGGGGGGGTTAGAACTTGGGTGAGATTTCCCCCAATTTTCCATCCCTGTGGAACTGGCATGCTTTTATTTACTGAAGGCAAACAGGCTGCTCACTTTGCAAGGGAAGTTACACTTTGCACGGAAATCTTCCCTTAGCTTAGTGAATGAGGTGAAAGTTCTGCTGACTTCCATCATCCAATCATGTACAAGCACAAACATATTCTGCCCCCTCCACCCCCCTTGTACCTGACTGGGTACTCTTTGCAAATTTAATGGTTTACCAGTCGCTAAGCTATGGGAAATTTCCCTTGCAAAGTGAATGGCCATTAGTAAATCATCACATTCATATCACACATATCGCAACGCACTCAATTTGCACACAGCAGATGAAATTTACCGGTTCTTTGTGCGATTCGTCCACGCAGTTCCCATTGGAATCACTAGAAGAGGCGATACTGATGTAATGTTCATAGGATCCATTGCTACCCAGACTCCCGTAGCCGCTGGAACCGTTGTTATGTACAGGCTGCAGCAAATAAAATGATTACATTATATAGACACTAAGATTGGACTATCTCTTTGCTTTTGGGTGAAGGCGGCCATACAGTTTTAGAGAATACCTGGTTTATCCATAACAACTTGATAAAAAAAAAGAATGTTCTTTAGCAAGGAATATACAGTAAAACCTTGGATAGTTACATAGTTAGTAAGGTTGAATAAAGACACCAGTCCATCCAGTTCAACCCTCACATCAGTCCCTACCCTCAAGGAGCCCACAATCCAAGGTCCCCAACTCACATTCATATACTAGGGCCAGTTTTTTTTTGGACAGAAGCCAATTAACCTACCAGCATGTCTTTGGATGGCGAGCATAATTAGTTCCGGAAACATGCTTGTAATCCAAAGCGCTTGTATATCAAAACAAATTTCCCCATAAGAAATAATGGAAACTCCAATGATTCGTTCCACAACCATTTACTCATAGGTCCTTCAGATTATAGTCCATATAAAAAGATTATGTGATCAGGTTGTGTAACCATAAAATGTCCATCCACAAATGGAAGCCTCCACAAGGGGATTAGAAGCAAAATATCCTGTTTTTTGGAAACCTTCCGGCTACTACAAACTTGTACAGGAGGCCTAGTCGTTTCAAGATAGTGAGATTTTCTTGTATATGTTACGCCTTTGAACCTTAATCGTGTCCTGAAGAAGCCTCACGGCGAAATGCGTAGACGCACAAGGGCTCACTGTACAAAATCATTTTTTCATGTTTTTAACATTTTTGAACATTGTGATATATTATGAACTTCTTTCAATAAATATTATGATTACTATATTTTTTCTGTTGCCTCTCCATTGTTTCCATGCCTTAAAAGTCCCATTTTGGTTACTTAATTAGTACCCTTTCCTATCTACATTCCCCATTAATAATAAGGCTACCAAAATTAGTGTGTGCTGCAAATTGCCTCCAGCATTGTTCCTGTTTCTTCTTGCAGGAGGCGGTTATTTTGCTGAAGCCCAGAGCCCCCGAACAGCAGTAAATCATAAAAACGGAACTAAACCCATCGATTGAATGGTTTAAAAAAAACAGTTACATTCCTGGAATGCCGGGATTGCTAACTGTCACATTTGCTTGTGCTCCCAACCAAAACTGTCAAACCATCCAATGGCTGGTGTCATAACTGATCACATGTGCAGCTCCCACTGCAGTTGCAGATCAAACAGAAGCAGCTTCCTTGGCTGTAAAGGATAGGATGGTTTAATTCCGCTATAAGGCTGTCAGCAGATCGGCCTCTACAAATCGTAATTTGCTACTTTAATGTTCATTCAGGCTTTGATATATATTTGACAGGACAAATGCTGTTATATTAATATCCCCTCCTCCCCCACCTACTCAAAAAACACTTGTCAAACTTCCGCCTGTAGGATCATCTTCCACAAGATCACCTGGACGGCACAAAGACCTCTAGAAAATAGCGATCTGTAGCAGGAAATTCAGTGCTCATAACCCGGCGTGGGTCTGGACACATGTCCTATTGTACCTGGGGGGGGGGGGGGGGACAAAGCCACTTCGTCATAAAGAGAGCAAATTAAAAAAAAAAGAAAATTTCTGAAACGCATCGCAGAGCGAGGCTGATCCATGTGAAAGCCGAGTCATGTCCGCAGACGGGTCGATAAAACTTAAATGTTTGTACAGCGCCCGGCATCCACAGCCGTGCGTACGTTGGTGATGCAACGCCCCATTCTCTCTGCCGTCGTGACAAATTATCCGACACAATGATGGAGGAGAAGGGGAACAATGGAGGACCTTTCAGCTGCAGCCTAGGAAAATTACTGTGGCCTAAATAAACCCAAAATCCTCTTTTTTTATATAATAGATTCTGACACGTCACATAGAAATGAATGGAGCAACTCAATCAAATTTATACAACGCAAAAATGAATGAACGAGGAGATATATGAATGGGCCACTGTGCCAAGCTGGCTCTTCTTCTGCCTCTTTACCACTTTTATAAGTGGTTAGCACTTCCGCCTGGCAGCTCTGGAGTCGGTAGTTCGAATCCAAACCATGGCACTACCTGCATGGGAGCTTGCATGTTCTCTCTCTGCGTAGGTTACCACCGGGTACTCTCCAGTTTCCTCCCACACCTCCAAAGCAGCGTCTCTCAACGCCAGTCCTCAAGGAGCCCCCAACAGGTCATGTTTTCAGGCCTTCCATTATTTTGGGGCTGACTGACTCCTGTCTAAAATTGGCCCCTAGTATGTGTATGTATGAAAGTGAGTTAGGGACCTTAGATTCCTTGAGGACAGGGACTGATGTAAATGTACAATATAAACATCAAGCGCTGCAAACATAAAAATATCTGTAATAAAAAAAGTAATCTATACACCAAAAGAATAACAAAAATATATATATATGTAGATATAGATAGAGACAGAGACAGAGACAGAGACAGAGACAGAGACAGAGACAGAGACAGAGACAGAGACAGAGACAGAGAGAGAGAGAGAGAGAGACAGAGACAGAGACAGAGACAGAGACAGAGACAGAGAGAGAGAGAGAGAGAGAGAGACAGAGAGAGA
>JBBDGP010004855.1:70000-72761 GCA_037952835.1 Lithobates septentrionalis | reverse complement strand
GATGGGATGGATGGATGGGATGGATGGATGGATGGGATGGATTGATGGGATGGATGGGATGGATAGGATGGGTGTATGGAATAGATGGATGGATGGATGGGATGGATGGGATGGATGGATGGGATGGATGGATGGAGGGGATGGATGGATGGGATGGATGGATGGAAGGGATGGATGGGATGGATGGTATGGATGGATGGATGGGATGGATGGATGGATGGGATGGATGTTATGGATGGGATGGGATGTGTGGATGGATGGGATGGATGGATGGGATGGATGGATGGATTGATGGGATGGATGGGATGGATGGATGGGATGGATGGATAGGATAGATGGATGGATGAGATGGATGGATGGATGGGGTGAATTTATGGGGTGGATGAGATGATGGATGGGATGGATGGGATGGATGGGATGGTTGGATGGATGGGATGGATTGATCGATGGATGGGGTGGATGGATGGATGGATGGATGGGATGGATGGATAGATGGGGTGGATGGATGGGGTGGATGGATGGATGGGATGGATGGATGGGATGCATGGGATGAATGGATGGGATGGATAGGGTGGATGGATGGATGGGATGGATGGATGGGGTGGAAGGATGGGTTGGATTGATGGATGGATGGATGGATGCATGGATGGGATGGATGTGATGGATAGAGGGGATGGATGGATGGGATGGATGGATGGAATGGATGGATGGAATTAATGGATGGGATGGATGGGATGGATGGATGGATGGATGGATGGATGGGATGGATGGATGGGATCAATGGATGGGATGGATGGGATGGATGGATGGATGGGATGGGTGGATGGATGGGATAGGATGGATGGATGGATTGATGGGATGGATGGGATGGATAAGATGGATGGGATGAATGGATGGGATGGATGGATGGATGGATGGATGGGATGGATGGATGGATGGATGGAAGGATGGGATGGATGGATGGATGGGATGGGTGGATGGATGGGATGGGATGGGATTGGATGGATGGATGGATGGATGGATTGATGGGATGGATGGATGGATGGATGGATGGATGGGGTGGATGGATGGATGGATGGATGGGGTGGATGGGATGGATGGATGGATGGGATGGATGGATGGGATGGATGGGATGGGATGGATAAATGGATGGATGGGATGGATGGGATGGATGGATGGGATGTATGGGATGTATGGATGGGATGGCATGGATTGATGGATGGGATGGATGGATGAATGGGTTGGATGGGATGGATGGATGGATGGGATGGATGGATGGGATGGATGGATGGATTGATGGGATGGATGGATGGGATGGATGGATGCATGGATGGATGGATGGATAGGATAGATGGATGGATGGGATGGATGGATGGATGGGGTGAATTTATGGGGTGGATGAGATGATGGATGGGATGGATGGGATGGATTGATCGATGGATGGGGTGGATGGATGGGATGGATGGATGGGGTGGATTGATGGGATGGATGGATGGGGTGGATGGATGGATGGATGGGATGGATGGATAGATGGGGTGGATGGATGGGGTGGATGGATGGATGGGATGGATGGATGGGATGGATGGGATGAATGGATGGGATGGATGGATGGATGGATGGATAGGGTGGATGGATGGATGGGATGGATGGATGGGGTGGAAGGATGGGTTGGATTGATGGATGGATGGATGGATGGATGCATGGATGGGATGGATGTGATGGATAGAGGGGATGGATGGATGGAATGGAAGGATGGAATTAATGGATGGGATGGATGGGATGGATGGATGGATGGATGGATGGATGGGATGGATGGATGGGATGGATGGGATGGATGGGATGGATGGGATGGATGGAATGGATGGGATGGGTGGATGGATGGGATGGATGGATGGATTGATGGGATGGATGGATGGATGGATGAAAGGATGGATGGATGAGATGGATGGATGGGATGGATGGGATGGATGGGATGGATAAGATGGATGGGATGAATGGATGGGATGGATGGATGGATGGGATGGATGGATGGATGGATGGGATGGATGGGATGGATGGGATGGGTGGATGGATGGATGGATGGATTGATGGGATGGATGGATGGATGGATGGGGTGGATGGATGGATGGGGTGGATGGGATGGATGGATGGGATGGATGGATGGGATGGATGGATGGATGGGATGGATAAATGGATGGATGGGATGGATGGATGGGATGGATTGATGGGATGGATGGGATGGCATGGATTGATGGATGGGATGGATGGATGGATGGATGGATGGATGGATGGATGGGATGGATGAATGGGTTGGATGGGATGGATGGGATGGATGTATGGATGTATGGATGGATGTTTTGGATGGATGGATGTATGGATGGATGGAAATAATGGGATGGGATGGGAGGGATGGATGGATGGGATGGATGGATGGGATGGATGGGATGGATGGGATGGATGGATGGGATGGATGGATGGGATTGATGGATGGGATGGATGGGATGGATGGGATGGATGGATGAATGGACGGGATGGATGGATGGGATGGATGGATGGGATGGATGGGATGGTTGGATGGATGGGATGGTTGGATGGATGGGGTGGATGGATGGATGGGATGGATGGACGGATGGGGTGTATGGATGGATGGGTTGGATGGACGGATGGGGTGGATGGATGGGTTGGATTGATGGATGGATGTATGTATGGATGGATGGATGGATTGTGGTGATGGATGGTTGGATGGATGGGATGGATGCGA
>JBBDGP010004855.1:0-65000 GCA_037952835.1 Lithobates septentrionalis | reverse complement strand
ATGGATGTGATGGATGGGATTGATGGATGGATGGATGGGATGGATGGATGGGATGGATGGATGGATGGACGGGATGGATGGATGGGATGGATGGGAAGGATGGATGTATGACTGGGATGGGTGGATGGATGGATGGATGGATGGATGGATGGGGTGGATGGATGGATGGAAGGATGGGATGGATGGATGGAAGGATGGGATGGATGGATGGATGGATGGGATGGATGGATGGATGGATGGAAGGGATGGATGGATGGAATGGATGGAAGGGATGGATGGATGGATGGGGTGGATGGATGGGATGGATGGATGGTGTGGATTGATGGGATGGATGGATGGGGTGGATGGATGGATGGATGGATGGGATGGAATGGGATGGATGGATGGGATGGGTTGGATGGGATGGATGGTTGGATGGATAGATGAATGGATGGGATGGATAGTTGGATGGATGGAAAGGTGGATGGATGGATGGGGTGGATGGATGGATGGAAGGATGGGATGGATGGAAGGATGGGATGGATGGATGGATGGATGGGATGGATGGATGGATGGATGGGATGGATAGATGGATGGATGGAAGGGATGGATGGATGGAATGGATGCCTGGGATGGGTGGATTAATGGATGGGATGGATGGATGGGATGGATATGATGGATAGAGGGATGGATGACTGGGATGGATGGATTGATGGATGGAAGGATGGGGTGGAATGGTTGGGATGGATGGATGGATGGATGGATGGATGGATGGATGGATGGGATGGATGGATGGATGGATGGATGGATGAATGGATAGATGGATGGATGGGATGGATGGATGGGATGGATGGATGATGGAATGGATTGGATGGATGGATTGATGGGATGGATGGATGGGATAGATGGATAGTTGGATGGATGGATAGTTGGATGGATGGGGTGGATGGATGGATGGATGGATGGGATGGATGGATGGATGGGGTGGATTTATGGGGTGGATGGGATGATGGATGGATGGATGGGATGGATGGGATGGTTGGATGGATGGGATGGATGGATCGATGGATGGGATGGATGGATCGATGGATGGGTGGATGGATGGGATGGATGGATGGGGTGGATTGATGGGATGGATGGATGGGGTGGATGGATGGATGGGATGGATAGATGGATGGATGGAAGGGATGAATGGATGGAATGGATGCCTGGGATGGGTGGATGGATGGATGGGATGGATGGATGGGATGGATATTATGGATAGAGAGGATGGATGAATGGGATGGATGGATGGAAGGATGGGATGGAATGGATGGATGGATGGATGGATGGATGGAATGGATGGATGGATGGATAGATGTCGTGGATGGATGGGGTGGATGGATGAGATGGATAGATGGATGGATGGATGGATGGATGGGATGGATGGATGGATGGATGGATGGATGGGATGGATGGATGGATGGGATGGATGAATGGGATGGATGAATGGGACGGATGGAAGGATGAATGGATGGATGGGATGGATGGATAGGATAGATGGATGGATGGGGTGGATGGACGGATGGGTGGATTTATGGGGTGGATGGATGGTTGGATGGATGGGATGGATGGATGGGATGGATGGATGGGATGGATGGATCGATGGATGGGGTGGATGGATGGGGTGTATTGAAGGGGTGGATGGATGGATGGATGGATGGATGGATGGGGTGGATGGATGGGATGGATGGATGGAGTGGATGGATGGATGGGATGGATGGATGGGTGGATGGATGGATGGGATGTATGGATGGATGGATGGGATGGATGGGATGGATGGAAGGATGAATGGATGGATGGATGGGATGGATGGAAGGATGAATGGATGGGATGGATGGAAGGATGAATGGATGGGATGGATGGGATGGATGGGATGGATGGATGGATGTATGGATGGATGGGATGGATTGATGGGATGGATGGATGGATGGATGGGATGGATGGATGGGATGGATGGGATGGATGGATGGGATGGATGGATGGATGGATGGATGGGTGGGTGAATTGGATGGATGGGATGGATGAATGGGACGGATGGATGGATGGATGGATGGATGGATGGAATGAATGGATGGGATGGATGGATGGATGGGATGGTTGTATGGGTGGGTGGATGGATGGATGGGATGGATGAATGGGACGGATGGATGGATGGATGGATGGAATGGATGGATGGATGGATGGAATGGATGGGATGAATGGATGGGATGGATGGATGGATGGATGGATGGGATGGATGGATGGGACGGATGGAAGGATAAATGGATGGGATGGATGGATGGGATGAATGGATGGATAAGATGGATGGGGTGGATGGATGGGATGGATGGATGGATGGGATGAATGGATGGGATGGATGGATGGATGGATGGGATGGATTGATGGATGCATGGTTAGGATGGATTGGATGGATGGATGGATGGATGGGATGAATGGATGGATGGGATGGATTGATGGATGCATGGTTAGGATGGATTGGATGGATGGATGGATGGATGGGATTGATGAATGGGACGGATGGATGGATGGGATGGATGGGGTGGATGGATGGATGGGATGAATGGATGGGTGGATGGATTGGATGGATGGATGGATGGATGGATGGGATTGATGAATGGGACGGATGGATGGATGGGATGGATGGGATGGATGGATGGATGGATGGGATGAATGGATGGGTGGATGGATTGGATGGATGGATGGGACGGATGGATGGATGGGATGGATGGATTTGATGAATGGATGGGATGGATGGATGGATGGGATGGATGGATGCATGGATGGATGGATGGATGGATGGATGGATGGATGGATGGATGGGATGGATGGATGGGATGAATGGATGGGATGGATGGATGGGGTGGATGGATGGGATGGATGAATCGGATGGATGGATGGTATGGAAGGATGGATGGATGGATGGGATGGATGGGATGGATGGATGGGAAGGATGGGATGGATGGATGGGATGGATGGATGGATGGATGGGATGGGATGGGTGGGTGGATGGATGGGATGGATGTATGGGATGGATGGATGGGGTGGATGGGACGGATGGATGGGATGGGATGGATGGATGGGATGGATGGATGGATGGATGGGATGGATGGATGGGATGGGTGGATGGGATGGATGGATGGGATGGGATGGATGGGATGAATGGATGGATGGGATGGATGGATGGGATGGGATGGATGGATGGGATGGATGGGATGGATGGATGGGATGGATGGATGGATGGATGGGATGGATGGATGGGATGGATGGATTGGATGGATGGGATGTATGAATGGGACGGATGGATTTGATGAATGGATGGGATGGATGGATGGATGGGATGAATGGATGGGATGGATGGATGGATCTAATGGATGGATGGATGGATGGGATGGATGAATGGATGGGATGGATGGTATGGATGGATGGGTGGATGGATGGATGGGAAGTATGGGATGGATGGGATGGATGGATGGATGGATGGGATGGATGGATGGATGGATGGGATGGATGGATGGGATGGATGGATTGGATGGATGGGATGTATGAATGGGACGGATGGATTTGATGAATGGATGGGATGGATGGATGGATGGATGGGATGGATGGATGGGATGAATGGATGGGATGGATGGATGGATCTAATGGATGGATGGATGGATGGGATGGATGGTATGGATGGATTGGTGGATGGATGGGATGGATGGATGGGAAGTATGGGATGGATGGGATGGATGGATGGGATGGATGGATGAATGGGATAGGATGGGTGAGTGGGTGGATGGATGGGATGGATGGATGGATGCAATGAATGAGATGGGATGGATGGATGGATGAGATGGATGGATGGATGGATGGATGGGATGGATGGATGGGATGAATGGATGGAAGGGATGGATGGGATGGGATGGGATGGATGGATGGGATGGATGGGATGGATGGATGGGATGGATGGATGGGATGAATAGATGGATGGGATGGATGGGATGGGATGGATGGGATGAATGGATGGGATGGATGGATGGGATGGATGGATGGGATGAATGGATGGATGGGATGGATGGATGGGATGGATGGATGGATGGATGGGATGAATAGATGGATGGGATGGATGGATGGATGGGATGGGATGGATGGATGAATGGATGGGATGGATGGATGGGATGGATGGATGGGATGAATGGATGGATGGGATGGATGGATGGGATGGATGGATGGGTGGGTGGATGGATGGATGGGATGAATGGATGGATGGGATGGATGGATGGATGGATGGGATGGGATGGATGGGATGAATGGATGGGATGGATGGGATGAATGGATGGATAAGATGGATGGATGGGATGGATGGATGGAATGGATGGATGGGATGCATGGATGGGATGGATGGGATGGATGGATGGGATGGATGGGATGGATGGATGGGATGGATGGATGGGATGGATGGATGGATGGATGGGATGAATGGATGGATGGGATGGATAGATGGGGTGGATGGATGGATGGATGGATGCGATGGATGGATGGATGGATGGGATGGATGGGATGGATGGGATGGATGGATGGATGGATGGGATGGATGGGATGGATGGATGGGATGGATGGATGGGATGGATGGGATGGAATGGATGGATGGGATGGATGGATGGATGGATGGATGGACGGGATGGATGGGATGGATGAATGGGACGATGGATGGATGGGATGGATGGGATGAATGGATGGGATGGATGGATGGGATGGATGGATGGGTAGGTGGATGGATGGATGGGATGGATGGATGGGATGGATGGATGGATGGATGGATGGGATGGATGGATGGGATGAATGGATGGAATGGATGGATGGATGGATGGGATGGATGGATGGGATGAATGGATGGATGGGATGGATGGATGGGATGGATGGATGGATGGGATGGATGGATGGGATGAATGGATGGAATGGATGGATGGGATGGATGGATGGATGGGATGAATGGATGGATGGGATGGATGGATGGGATGAATGGATGGCATGGATGGATGGGATGGATGGATGGATGGATGGATGGGATGAATGGATGGATGGGATGGATGGGATGGATGGATGGGATGGATGGGATGGATGGATGGGATGGATGGAATGGATGGATGGGATGGATGGATGGATGGGATGAATGGATGGATGGATGGAATGGATGGATGGGATGGATGGATGGGATGAATAGATGGCATGGATGGATGGGATGAATGGATGGCATGGATGGATGGGATGGATGGATGGGATGGATGGGATGGATGGATGGGATGGATGGATGGAATGGATGGATGGGATGGATGGATGGGATGCATGGATGGGATGGATGGGATGGATGGATGGGATGGATGGGATGGATGGATGGGATGGATGGATGGAATGGATGGATGGGATGGATGGATGGAATGGATGGGATGGATGGGATGGATGGGATGGATGGGATGGATGGATGGGATGGATGGATGGATGGGATGGATGGATGGATGGATGGGATGGATGGATGGATAGATGGGATGGATGGGATGGATGGATGGATGCGATGGATGGATGGGATGCATGGATGGGATGGATGGATGGGATGGATGGGATGGATGGATGGGATGGATGGATGGATGGATGGATGGATGTATGGGATGGATGGATGGATGGATGGATGGATGGGATGGATGGGATGGATGGATGGATGGTATGGATGGTTGGATGGATGCGATGGATGGATGGGATGCATGGATGGGATGGATGGATGGGATGGATGGGATGGATGGGATGGATGGGATGGATGGATGGGATGGATGGATGGATGGGATGGATGGTTGGATGGATGAATGGATGGGATGGATGGATGGATGGATGGGATGGATGGGATGGATGGATGGATGGGATGGATGGATGCGATGGATGGATGGGATGCATGGATGGGATGGATGGATGGGATGGATGGATGGATGGGATGGATGGGATGGATGGATGGATGGGATGGATGGTTGGATGGATGCGATGGATGGATGGGATGCATGGATGGGATGGATGGATGGGATGGATGGGATGGATGGATGGATGGGATGGATGGGATGGATGGATGGATGGATGGGATGGATGGTTGGATGGATGCGATGGATGGATGGGATGCATGGATGGGATGGATGGATGGGATGGATGGGATGGATGGATGGGATGGATGGATGGGATGGATGGATGGGATGGATGGATGGGATGGATGGTTGGATGGATGCGATGGATGGATGGGATGCATGGATGGGATGGATGGATGGGATGGATGGGATGGATGGATGGGATGGATGGATGGGATGGATGGATGGGATGGATGGGATGGACGGGCCGCCATTGGTCCAAGATCTTCCTCACCACCTGATCCCCATAATGAGTGGCTCTTCTATAGATAAAGGTTTATTAGGTAAAGTATTACAGAAGTCTCTGCATAAAATATGCCGATATTTGCCCCGCCCCTCCCGGAAGTGCACTCTCAGCGTTTTTTTGTCAAAATGGCTTTTGCTATTTAATGCAATTGTAATCCATTCAGTGGTGATCGCTGTATGTTTTTATTAATATATGTAGCTTTGTACCTCGTTTTGTAGTCTGTATATATAACTGTATATCCCGGCTCTCATGTGACTGCTCGGTCCGGCCCGCCTCTCTCCTCCTATCTCCTGATGTCAGCCCCGCCCGCCTCTCTTCTGATATGATAGCTACAGTTGGTGGGCGGGGCTGAGAACTCCCACTGACGTCAGGAGAGACGTGAGACTGAGAGGAGAGAGGGGCGGGCCGGACCGAGCAGTCACATGACCGGCTTATACAGTTATATACACAGACTACAAGACGCGGTATGAAGATGTATATACTGTATATACTCGAGTATAAGACGAGTTTTTCAGCACATTTTTTGTGTCCCCCGACTTTAGGGCCTCGTATCTCAGGGCCTCTTGGTGCTAGGAACCTCAAATTTGGTGTGCAAACCCAGTGGAACTAGCACTACAACAGCTGGGGTTCCTAGCACCAAGTGGCCCTAGATACGGGGCCCCAAAGTTGGTTCGGAAAATGTCATTCTCTGCTGCAGAAAAGTGCTTGACATTTTATGAATTGATTTTTGGGGCCCTGTATCTCAGGGACACTTGGTGCTAGGAACCCCAGCTTTGGATATATTATGGTGCTAGTTTCACTTGCTTTGCACATCAAAGTTGGGGTGTCTAGTCCTAAGTGGCCCTGAGATACGGGGCCCCAAAATCGGTCAACTGTGTCCATCTTTAGCAATGTCATTTCGGGACCCTTTGGGTCCAGAGACCCCAAATTTTGGCTGCAGCTAGGGGGCATCTAGGAACCCTTAACTACCAAGTTTGAAGTTCGGGGGACCTATGGCTGCAAATGGGCACAGTGAGGCTGCAAATGGGCATTGTTGACCCTCTTTTCCACTTACAGTAGCTGCACATTTCTCACCCTAGGCTTATACTCGGGTCAATAAGTTCTCCCAGTTTTTTGTGGTAAAATTAGGTGCCTCGACTTATATTCGGTTCGACTTATACTCAAGTATATACGGTACAAATGCATGGTATTTCCGCAACTACACATTATAATAACCAAAGAAATGTAATTTGACGTTAATGGACGCAGAAACAGATTACATCTTATATTTCCAAGTGGAGCGACTGCAAACCGGTCGTACCTCAGTGTCACCTGAAAAATTGGCGTTTCTTTAGGCCTTGGAGCGCGTTTTAAGTGATCAAGTGCAGGTAAAAATCATTGCAACGGGAGAGCGTATGCGCGGAGGCTCTGAAGATGGGAGTGTAGGATCGGAGCTCCGCACAGAGCTGTCCATACAGCTGAAATAAAAGGCAGGTAACTGCTTTCAGGAGTTCCAAAAAATAACGAACAGATTGAGGAGACCTCAGGGCACCTTTCTATATTGATAAGATAAGAAGAAAAAGCTGTGCATCTGTCCTTTGAAAAGTGAGTCATTCTCCACAAATCCTTGATCCCTTCAGTTCCAGCTCATAAATTAGAACTGGATAGGGCACACAGGTCCCTTGGCCCTCTGAGGAAGGATGGATCCCCAAGAGACATTGTAGTAAAACCGCATTATTATTCTATCAAAGAAGAAGTGATGAAGAGATCTCGTCAACAGGAACAGATTCAGTATCAAGGGTCAGACATCCAAATATTTGCCGATATTTCCCCCTACACCATCCAAAAGAGACGATCATTGAAACCGCTCTTGGCAGCACTCACCAAGAAAGACATAAACTATCGTTTCCGTTTGCCCTGAAATTTACTTACAAAGGCAAACAACATGCATTTCATAGCTTTCCAGAGGGCGAACGTTTGCTGTTGGACTTGAAGCTCATTACACTTGAATCTGACATGGAAACAGCACCCACACAACAGGGTTCAGCTAAACGTCAATCCCCTACAAGACCACCTCCTTCACGCTGGAATAAAGCTAAATACAGGAAAGTCAAGGATAACCTCCCACCCTGATGAGGAGTCTCATAACTATTCTGTGTGAAAATTTCTAATTTCTTTTTTTCTTCTTCTTTTTTGCCATGTTCCTCAGACCAGGAAAAGAAAAAATGGGAAAAGAAAAACGTTTTTTTTTTTTGTTTTTGCGGTTTTTTTTTTGTTCATAAATATCGAACCTAGACTGACTTGGTTCTTGCTAAAAAAGACTATTACAGGAATATAGTTCAGTGGTTTTTGCATAGTTTATCTGAGTCAAAGACTTTACCACTTACACTGAAATCTAGTTAGTTTGGACTCATAGTTTTTTTGTTTTTTTTTCCTTCTCGATTTTTACCCTAGTTAGATAGTTTGGATTGCTATCCCAAAAGGGGGTTCCTGTTAGCGGGTCCTGTACTTTGAATATTTTATAATTTTTTACATATGCTGTCACTGGCCGGTGCTGATGCATTGTACCTGCGCCTACTACTCAAACCAGTTATTTGCTGCTTTGTGTGGTAGGTTCCTAGCCCTTTTTATGGGCTGTTTAAATATTTTTGTTCTGAATGAGGGGAGGGAGTCTTATTCCTCCCCACATTCCGGGCCTGGTTATGGCCTTTCGGTGCTTTATATATCCATGATGTCTCTTTATACCTATTCTTTTTTTTTCTTTTCTTCTAACCTCTTTTTTCTTCTAGCCTGTCTGCCGATTGGATTTCCTTATAAGGTGTATTTAGAAGTGTTAATCCCAATAATAGTAAACAATTTTTTCTTCTCTGCTTTTTCTACCACATGGAATGGGGTAGATGACTGTGGATTGGTCAGCGTTATTTTCTTTTTGATCCATGGCTGGTAGTAATGCTACTTCTTCCCCCCTACGTATTATTTCCCATAATATTCAGGGGTTGAATTCACCAGTCAAGAGACAAAAGGCCTTTCAGGTCTACTGTGCTCATCACATTGATGAGGTTCTCCTACAGCAGACTCATTTTCCACTGCGGTACACCCCCTCATTTTTACATGCACACTTCCCAGTATTTTATTTGGCTAATGCTGAAAATAAAACGAAGGGAGTAGCGATTATTTTTTCTAAACAATGTAAATTTAATTTTAAAATGGAACACAAGGAAGATTTTTATTGGTTAAAGGTATGATTGATGATAAGTTATATACTTTCATTTCTTACTATGCTCCTAATAAAGGACAAACACAGTTCTTCAGACAGTTGTTTAAGACCCTTGGCCCACTTATGGAAGGTGTAATAATTATGGGAGGTGATTCTAATACAGCGTTTGATACTGGTCTGGATAAATCGAATCCACTCAAAGCACAATCAGTTAGACCCAGCAGAGCTAGTTTACAAATAGCGCAAATGATTTTTCAATCAGGTTTAACTGACATTTGGAGGGAACTAAATCCAAACGTACGAGATTTTACTCACTACTCAAATCCACACCAGTCTTATTCGCGTATAGATCACATCCTTGTCTCTATACATCATATTCCATTGGCCATTACATCCTCTATCTTAGACGTAGCTTGGTCAGACCATTCCATGGTTCTATTAACAGTAAGAAGAGATAATTATGGACAACAGGGTTCTCATTGGACTCTTAATCAATCTATGTTGCAGGACCCCATTATAGTGTCTGAAATACAGGAGGCTCTGCAGGAATACTTTTGCTTTAATGATGTGGGTGATATTTCTGCAGAAACTCTATGGGCGGCTCACAAGGTGACCATTAGAGGTAAACTAATACAAATTTCAGCTAGACGAAAGAGAGAGAGAATGTCAGAAATAGAGAGATTGGAGAGTGATTTTATTAATTTAAGTAAACATCATAAAAGAGATCCCTCCAATGTTCCTATTTCCAAGCTAGACGCGGCTCTGACGGCCCAGAATTTGGCTCTCACAACAAAGGAGGATAAATCTATCAGATGGTCTGGGGCCAAGTTTTACCAGACCAAAGACAAAATAGGAACCATGCTAGCACATAAATTGTCTCCTAGGCTTCGTTCACACGCTCTTCCTAAAATTAAACAGGCGGATGGTACCTTTACCCTAAATTCACAGCGCATAATGAAGGGATTCCAAGACTTTTATGCTGAGTTATATAAGGCAGAGACAAATTCTAACCCCACTAAAATAGACGAGTTCCTAGATAACTTACATCTTCCAAAACTAACAACTACTCATAAAGCAGAAATGGATGCTCCCATATCCATTGAGGAGGTGTCAGAAGTTATAAAAGCCTTAAAGGGTGCTACAGCGCCAGGGCCTGATGGCTTCTCTACTCCTTATTATAAAACTTTTTCTGATCTTCTAACCCCCTACCTCACTAGATTCTTCAACTCCATGACTAAGGGCACTGGGATAGGTAATCAACTCAATATGGCATATATTTCTGTAATCCCAAAACCAGATAAAGACACCAGCCAAAGAGAGAATTATAGACCTGTCTCTCTAATTAATAATGATCTTAAAATATTGATACTAGAAAATATTAGGGAAAAACGGCGCTACCGGAAAACCTGTTTGGCTCAGCCTATACAGGGGAACGTTTATGCAAACGTTATTTTATAATTGTCACCCAGATCTTAAAGTTAGTGTACCAAAGGGATTCAGTGTTATACCTCCTGATACAAAATGCTAGGAACTATAGGAATTGCAGTTCAATGACTGGGATGTGTACGTATGGGTCGGTTTATACTTGTATGTCTCCTACATAAGTGGTGGTATGTCAAAAAAACCCATTATGCATCCTATATAGTCCTAAAAAGTCCATATGCTTTCTCCAAAGCCACAAAATACATTACCACTGTTTGCACATTAGAAGCATAATATATATAGCAGGCAAAATAAAAACCATATATAAATCCAATAAAATTAATTCCTGTAAGGGAAAAAATTGCATGCACAGTGGGCGTATCAGGGGATCCCAATATTCATACAGTTCATATATAATGGTAATAGTAGGAGTATGTAGCAAAGTCCCATGCAGTTCTTGCGACAATCAGACACGTAATTTTTCGGAGTGACTTTTGTGTATACAGGGTTGAACGGTGACTTCTGTGATCCCCCCTTAAATTACTCACTCACCAGATGTCGGAACCCCTACAGGGGTATCAGGCCTGTACTGTTACACAAGGACTTTGCTGCTGGTTGCTGCTATGTTCCAAGTATTTCCAATTTTCATGCTGCAATTACTCCTCGTATGTTAGGAAATAAAGAAAAAGGGCTTCCATAGTGTGATACAGTCCCAAAAAAAATGTTTTATTTAAAATAATTTAAAATCCAAATCCATAAAATAAAATATAAAAAATAGAAATACAAAAAATTACTTGAAAGGATGCACAAGTCCAGAAAAAAAGAGAGCTATCCTGCACCCACCCAATGACCACTGGGGGGGTGGTTGACGCTCCAATATTTGTTTGGATGTTGTGCTCAGTCACTGTCCTCAATGTGGGTACAGACTAGGGGAAGCAGCAATCAGCTGGAGGTGAGCTACGTTCCTCCCACCAGTCTCCAGGAAATGACACAGCAAGCGTGGGTCCGTCGTGCGCGCTTCGTCTCCTGACGTCTTCACCGCCGCTATATGGTTTTTATTTTGCCTGCTATATATATTATGCTTCTAATGTGCAAACAGTGGTAATGTATTTTGTGGCTTTGGAGAAAGCATACGGACTTTTTAGGACTATATAGGATGCATAATGGGTTTTTTTGACATACCACCACTTATGTAGGAGACATACAAGTATAAACCGACCCATACGTACACATCCCAGTCATTGAACTGCAATTCCTATAGTTCCTAGCATTTTGTATCAGGAGGTATAACACTGAATCCCTTTGGTACACTAACTTGAAGATCTGGGTGACAATTATAAAATAACGTTTGCATAAACGTTCCCCTGTATAGGCTGAGCCAAACAGGTTTTCCGGTAGCGCCGTTTTTCCCTAATATTTTCTAGTATCATTATTTTGCAGGACACCCCTAGGTGAGTGTCCTTGTATAAGGGAGGCAGCAACCTGTTAAAACTTTACACATATATCTATCCTAAGCGCGGTTTTTTACTATTATTTATAGATCTTAAAATATTGACCAAAATGTTAGCTAACCGATTGGCGTCATTTATAGGACTATATATTGATAAAGATCAGGTGGGGTTCATCCCTGGTAGACAGGGTCCTGATCAAGTGCGAAGGACGGTTGACCTTATATCAATAATGCAATCAGAATGGGATGGAGGTCAAAAACAAGAAGGAATGCTATTATCGCTGGACCTCCAGAAGGCATTTGATTCAGTTTCATGGTCATATCTTTTTGCAGTTCTTAGAAGATGGGGATTTGGACCAAATATTTTAGGAATCTTGGAAGCCTTATATTCAACACCAGTAGCCAGAGTCAGACTTCAGGGAATTTTTTCTGACCCAATTAGGATTGACAGGGGCACACGACAGGGCTGCCCCCTCTCACCCCTGATATTTGCTATAATGATTGAAACCTTGGCAATAGCCATTCGTAATAATCCAAATATCAGGGGGATTCAGTGTGGCCAAAACAATCATAAATGCGCCCTGTTCGCTGATGATCTTCTGCTATTTTTATCCTCCCCAATTTCCTCTTTACACGAGATATGTTCATTGCTCAATGAATTTGCGTCAATTTCAGGACTAAGAGTGAATATGTCTAAATCTCAGGCTCTCAATGTATCCCTCCCAAGCTCTATGGTCTCCCAATTACAGGAAACATATGAATTTAGCTGGAGTAATTCATCAATTAAATATTTGGGAATTAATATAACTCCCAAGATTGAGAATCTGTATCAAGCAAATTACCCCCCAATGTATCGTAAACTTGAGGCTGATCTCAAGACTTGGGAGTCACACAATATTGCCTGGATTGGTAGAATTAATTTGGTCAAGATGACCTTATTGCCTAGACTTTTGTATTTGTTTCGATCCCTTCCTATCCCGATTAGAAGGGATCATCTAAAAACATTTCAAGGTAAACTTAATAAATTTATTTGGAACAAGAAAGGTTCACGTCTATAAAACCGTAACTTATTTAATCTCCCTAAGCAAGGGGGATTGGGTTTTCCAAACCTCCTATGGTACTATTAAGCAGCCCGATTAGCACAATTGTCCGTTATATATCTTAAAATTGAGCGACCAGATTGGATATTAATAGAAAGCCAAGCAGCTCCTACATTCTCCGTGGAATATTTACTATGGTGCCCTCCCAGGAACAGGCCTCCAATACTGTCACCAACCCTTTCACAATCCCTTTCTTTGTGGGATTCCCTTAGGAAGCTTCCTTCCCTGGTTTCGGAAATACAACCATTAGCTCATCTGTTCCAAAACCCTCTATTCCAACATGGCATGGATGGTGAGGCCTTCAAGTGGTGGAGGGACAAGGGGGTGTACCGCATTGGTCAGTTTTTTTCTTGCACAGGCCCACTACCCCTTAAACATTTTATAGATGAACTAGATCTTCCCTCTACAGAAAAGTCTAGATTTTACCAGATCTCAAGCTTTGTTCACTCTTTATGGAAAACTAAACCTAATCCCCCAAGATTTACGGCATATGAAGGTTGGTGTGTGTTGTAATATGTTCACCGATTTATGTGGGACATTGTTGTGTGTATGTACACATGCAGTCAATATTGACCAGGCCAGAATTCAATTGACTGGTTGATTTGTCCAACTGAATTTTAACATATTAAGGGGACAGCTGAAGACTCTTTGATGTGTTGATCTCATGCAAGTCTACCTAGGTGTGTGAGGTGAGGTATGGTCTGGAAACCTAATTGAACATTTCAAAGGGTACATTGTTTAAAGGACCATAGTAGAAGTATTTATTGATGGTAATTAGACTTGAGGGGGTAACAATAAGATCAAAGAGTATTATGGGTTGACCTAGCAGAAACTCCCTCTTAGTGGACTAGTATTTTATAGAGGACATTCAAGCTGGCATTTAGATTTGGGAGAGGCTTGTCTGTGTATGCACACTCAGACCTAAGACATGAGACTTTGAATTATATTTCCTCTGTCGGATTTCTTTGTCATCTGTGGACTTTGGACTTTGTTCTGTGTTGGAAGTCAATAAAGTGCATCTCTCTGGAAGAATTGGGTTGCTGCGGAAGAGTACTTACTAATTAATTATCATACCCACTCTACATCATATCACCCAGTATATATTAATATATTCGATCACTACACTGGTGCCGTTCAAGCGACCAGAAGAGCATTTTCGGACTTAGTAACAGAAGTCGGTGGTGACAACAATCCTGTGAGTTGGACAGAAGTCTGATGAAGAACCAAGAGCTGTGCTGTGACTCTAATGTCTGGTTGTGACATAAGAGAGTCTGATCTACAAATTTAAACAAGTTGGGAACCCCAGGATTATTCTCTGGAGATTGGAAACAACAAAAAATATTAGGGCTGTGTCGTGTACCAGAAGACCTGAACTGGAATCTGAAGGAGTAACTAATGCGGTGAGTAAAATATTTCCTTTTTTTTAATTATTAGTAATATAGTCAAAATGCTTACTCAGTGTGAAGCTAGTGTCAGTTCTGATAAAGTTAACAGATGGGTATTAAAATGTATTAAGCGCCATGGCGGTCCTTATGAAATTCCAGAAAAATGTAAGCAGACGTGGACGATGATGAAGGAATTTTTTGAGAAAAATGTTTTTGATAGCAAAATTTCAGAAAGTAAAAGAAAAGGTTGTATTATACAGGGCTTGTTATCTTGCTGTCTAACAATGGAAAGTTCTTTGAAGGGTAAGGTTGAGGAAATTACCCAGTTACAGAAGGCAGTTGATAATAGCAACAATGTTTGTGAGAGGTTACAAAACCAATCAGACACCGAGACAGTAAATTTAAAATTGCATGCGGTTACCATTGGGGGAGCTTTAATTGAGAAATCTAAACGTTGTGGTGAATTATCAGAGGAAAATGAGAGATTAAAATTAAGAATTATGGAATTAGAGAAGAGATCTCAGGAATGCAGATATGCATCAAATCTTGGATTCAGCAATCTGCAGCAAACAGAACCTCATATTAAATCTGATAATTCATTACCAGCTGCCCCCACTGTGACTACCACAGTTTATAACAATAATAATAATACAGGTGAAGTTCAGCTTGTAATGAAGCCTTTGAAGCCAATATTCTTAGACGCAATTCTTAAAGAAATAGGAATGGTTCCATACCATGATTTAAACAGATTTTTAAAATGGTTTTGTGACGTGCAGCAGGTCAGAGATATGTACAATCTCAACCCATCTGACTTAGAAAGAGTTTTGCAACATTCTATAGGAAGTGGTCTTTGGATGAGAATTAAACAAATCTGTATTCAGCCTCTGAGGACAAGGGACATATTACTGGAATTATTATGTGTTTTGTATGGTGTACGTTCTGATGTTACTATTCATGGGAAGATCCAACAAATGCAAAATGAATCTCCCTATGAATTGTCACACAGGATAGCAACTATTATGGAATTATTGGTCGGTTATAATCTTGCATTTGAGCGTGGTGGCTTGATACATATGAGTATGTTTCTAGATGCGTTGCATGAAGATATCAAACAAAATATTTTATTAGTTACCCCAAATCCTCATGATTTAAAAGACATATTGTTGAGAGCAGACCATTTATGGAGAAAGTCAAATGAGCAGGCTGTCAAAATTGATTTAGCCACATTGTTTAGGACAAATACTGAGCATAAAGATCAGAAGATAATATCCTATGATAACACCCAGAGAGGACACTCCGGGTCAAACATAGGTGATATTAATATGAAAAACAGAGCTGAACAAAATAATAAGAAGAAAAGGTCCAAGACTTGGATACCGTTTTCTCAGTTAAAACAGAAATATGACCACCTGAAAATTGAGTATGATAAGATGAGAGGGGAACGTGATAAATTATTAGAGCAGTTGAAGGAGGTACAGGGTGTCATAAATGTACAAGATGTATATTCTCCAGATCTGTTTTTGAATGCACATGACACTTCTCTAGCAGTGGGGGTGAATTAGCTTCAAACTGTAAACGTGTAAATAGTGTTTTGTTTTAACTTCAAACAATGTTTAAGGACCTTGCTAATTAGTTTTGTTGGAGAGTTTTTTGTCTTTCAGATATTGACATTTAAATGACGGTGAATAGCAGAAGCACAGTCTGAAATTGCTGGTTAGTGTGGAAGAATTGTGGAAGAAATGCTGATTAGACTACATGGAATTATAAAGTATTCATGGACTCTCTCGAAATTCATCAAGCAATGGACCTTTTTTTTTTTTCTTTTTTCTTCAACGCCCTAATTTTTAATTTTTCTCCCTTTTCCTGATATATTTTGCTTTTCATTTTTTATTTTTGTTTGTTTTATTTCTTGAACTTTATCTTAAAACCAAAGAGAGGCATTTTAACCTAAAATAATTTTCATAACATCTGTACATATTACATAATGCGTATTGATCAATATATTTGACATCTAAGGTGAGATGCTGCACAATGGCTTGGCATAGCATAAATTTTAGTATGTTGGGTGGTTTTCCTAAATTTATAAGAGGGGTGAGTGAAATTCATCACTCTAGTCATGATTTGAAACTTTGTTGATTCAGTTGTTTATAATATGCTAAAGGCTATGACATATATGGATGAAAAAGACCTTTCTACCTTTCATGGTGAAGATACTGGCAAGAATTTCCACTGCCGCTTTGTCTGGATAGAAGATCTGATAAACACTGATGTCAAGCTGATTCTATCTGAACCATCGTGTGGGGGTATATGTATATGTTGGTATACCATTCAAGTGTAATTGTGGACTGAATGATCCAAGTAACTGCTCTATTGAAGGCAATGAGGGGTCGGCCTACAGCAAATTACAAAAGCAAATTGTGGCTGGCAATCAACAAATTCTGGTACTTGACAGGTACACAACCCGGTCATCTTTGTTCAAATTGAGGAAATGGAAAGAAGCAGATATGAATTGTAAAATGCTTGCAAGATGGACTCATGAATGTCAAGCGCAAGAAAATAGTTTGAAGCACAGTTTTTACTGCCATATCCAAACCTTTTGACCTTGAAAGTGAGTGCTGGTACATTGATGGTTCTTCTTACTATAAAGATGAAAGTAGAGTGTTTGCGTAAAAGCATCTTTAAAAATGGAAAGCTTGAGCCTGGAGATGGAAAAAATCCTGGACTTATGTGGATTGGAGTTCCCAGAGCAGAGCATACCAAGTTTACTTTCAGTGAGATGGTGAGAGATGTGAGGAAGTCACACCGAAGAATGGACTGTGACATCAGCTCGTCTTTGCGCAATATTCAAGATCTTGATGTGATATAATAAGGCCTAATAGCTATATGGGCCACTGATGTTTACCAAATCCTTTTCCAGTCATGGTCTAAAAGTTATATTATCTAATAACTGTTTCATGGGGATATTTTAGAGGCTGGTGAAGAGAGATGTAACCAGTTTCAACTTCATATTTTATATGAGCCATTGTAAAGCATCCAGTACCTTAAATCATAATGATATTTTTTGTTGTTTGATTTATGGGTCAGTTCTAGTAGTTAGAACCGACCCAAGTGGGGGTATATGTTGTAATATGTTCACCGATTTATGTGGGACATTGTTGTGTGTATGTACACATGCAGTCAATATTGACCAGGCCAGAATTCAATTGACTGGTTGATTTGTCCAACTGAATTTTAACATATCAAGGGGACAGCTGAAGACTCTTTGATGTGTTGATCTCATGCAAGTCTACCTAGGTGTGTGAGGTGAGGTATGGTCTGGAAACCTAATTGAACATTTCAAAGGGTACATTGTTTAAAGGACCATAGTAGAAGTATTTATTGATGGTAATTAGACTTGAGGGGGTAACAATAAGATCAAAGAGTATTATGGGTTGACCTAGCAGAAACTCCCTCTTAGTGGACTAGTATTTTATAGAGGACATTCAAGCTGGCATTTAGATTTGGGAGAGGCTTGTCTGTGTATGCACACTCAGACCTAAGACATGAGACTTTGAATTATATTTCCTCTGTCGGATTTCTTTGTCATCTGTGGACTTTGGACTTTGTTCTGTGTTGGAAGTCAATAAAGTGCATCTCTCTGGAAGAATTGGGTTGCTGCGGAAGAGTACTTACTAATTAATTATCATACCCACTCTACATCATATCACCCAGTATATATTAATATATTCGATCACTACAGTGTGCACAAGCCACGGAGCGGAAGGGAGGGATTTCTTTGATCTATGCTTCACTTGCTTCCAATTCTGTAAATTTACCATACATGTTGGCCTGGGAGAAAGACCTTCAGACTGATTGGGATCTGGAAGACTGGTATGAGAACTATTCTCATTCGATCAAAGGTTTATATAATACTTCACTCATCGAAGCTAATGTTAAAATTTTCATGAGATGGTACTTGGTTCCCACAAGATTGGCAGCAATGTTCCCTTCCACTTCACCCTTATGCTTTAGAGGCTGTCAGGGAATAGGTTCTATGATTCACATATGGTGGGAATGTCCCAGAATCCGAGGATTTTGGAATAGGGTCTTCCACATCATACGAAAGGTTACAGGTTGTGCTATCTCTCAAACACCAACGATTGCCTTGCTGAATGGATTCTTGCCGCATGTCTCTAAAATCACCCGTAAATTGATTCTGTTTATATTGACAGGAGCCAAATTGACTATTGCCAAAGCATGGAAGAAGTCTTCGGTATCTCTATTGTCCATGAAAAGGAAGATTTCATGGATAATGGAACAAGAAAAAATGGTTAGTTCCTTATTGGACAAGACCACACAATTTGAAGCCACTTGGGAACCCTGGGCTCGGTTTATGGGTATTTCTTTGATACCGGACATAGGTAGCAACAACAATCGCTGATTCTTGAGTTTCACATTGGAAAGACAGGCATTCTATACTCTTTTTCTGTACTGTTTCTTTATCTTCTTTCTTCTCCCCTAGTCTTTCTCCTTTAAATATCTTCTTTTTATGTTTTAGGAACAGTATAATTTTTCCTTTAAGCTACATAGAAATTCTCAGGTTTATATACTAATTTTTCATACTAGGGTCAGAATGTCTATTTTTGATCTATTATAATGGCAACATTATATTGTACCCCTGATAAATTCCATAATATTCTTTGAGCTGGATATAACGGATTGTTAATAATATCTCCTCTCTTCTCTCAAATAAAAGTTTATAAGAGAAAAAAATGGTTAATGAGAGGGAGAATCCTCACCCCCTCCTTGGACACAGTGTGATCCTCTTTTGGGTGTCGAAGGGGGAGTGAGGCTTCAACATATCTTACAATAAGCAGGTGTACAATTTGAAATTGAATGGATATAGTCAAAGTTAAGAGTTTACATTATATTACCTATACTTTATTTCTTTATATTGTTGGTGCTGTTCACCACAGTAATAAGACAACCAATAGACTGTGATCACATATTTTGAATTCGCTGTGAAATATATTGTACTAATTTTTTGTTATGCTGATTATACTGTACTATTTTTTCAATGATGATAATAAAAAACTTGAATGAGAAAAATCACTGCAACGGACAGACATGTCTCCATACGAAAAATAATAAGGGAGAAATTCTCACAAATTAGGCAGGAATTTGATGTCTGGCATATGGCGAAATCAATCAAAAATCAATTAAAATCAAGTAAAAAAAGTAACATTTGGGAACTTGCTGGCCGGGTTCCTTTATCCAAAAATCATTGATGGTGGTCATCCAGTACTTGTCAGGATAATCCTATTCTACTAAAAGAAAAATGGCTTTCAATGAGTTTTCATGCAGCAAATGTAGATGAATGGCATGGAAATTCCCTATATCATCAGTGTTCACATACGCCAATACCTACTGATGAAGAGAGGGAATATGAGGGGCTTACACAAGGATCTGCAGCTCACCAGAACTTAAATGTCATAATTCATAGACCAGAGACTGGTAAAAGACCTTGATCAGATTTCTGTTTTTTACCATACAGGTGAAGTTGAAGTGTTTCATAGTATGGTGTTGAAATATAGATGAAAACGGCATCACTTCTCTATGGACAGCATGGTTGTAAGAACACAATCGACCACAATCACAACATAAACAGGTTGCAAGCATTTTTTCAAACCCCCCCCCCCCAAAAAAAAAATACTGAAAATAAGGGGGCTTTGCGTTACCGGTATGGCTTCAGTAAGGCAAAAAAAGAAGAAGAAGAAGAAGACTGGGTTGTGGGCAAAGTATATGAAGCAACTAGTCAATCATTCATGAAAGAGATGATCAGGGATGTCATTGACCAGACTGCCGGAATCAAACATTTTACATTCCAGACAGGTCAATGTTTCAGAAAACATCGCAGCATTTCCACCTCCGGAAAAACATAAACTGCTCTCTAAACATCTTTCTCGTTTCCACTAAAAATGAATAATTGATTTTTTTATAATGTAATTATATAAATATAAGATTACACTGTTTAAATATACAATTTAAAATGTTGTATGTATTGAAAAAAAATTACATTTTTCTTCTAAATGCAAGTTAATATATAATTGTATGGATAAAAGAAAATAATAATAAAGAATATTTAGCTTATAATATGTTTCTTATTTTTTTATTAGCATATTTGTTATTATTAATATTAGCACAGTGTATAGACCCATTTTATTATTTATATGAAATTTCAAAAGGAAAAACAAGACATTATTATTTATTTGAAATTAAATATATTTATTGACAAAAGAAACATAAACACAATTTTAAATGATTAGAAAAAAACGGTCATTTGAAATAAAAATATTATTCAAAATAAATTAACAATTAAAATGTTTTAACTGTTTGGAAGCCAAAGAAAGAATGTACTAAGAAATCACATTTATTAACAAAATAATGATATCTGAAGCATTGTAGTCTGATGAGCATTTGAATCCAGTGTATTCATTATAGGGATCAGGATACAGATTTCCGGATGGCCCAGACAACACACGAGGGTATCGGAATTCTCCTATTCTTCCCCAGAAAACCAGCACCATGTTTGTGAAGGATCTGGAGGCTCCTCTTCTCAGGCATCTTTTATTATAAAAATATGACATATAGAACATAAATATATTTAGTAGTAGAATGAGTAGTATTAGTAGTAGTAGTAGTGGAATAAGTAGAAGTGGTATGAATAGTATTATTAGTATGAGTAGTAGTAATATTAGTAGTAGTATGAGTGGTGGTAGTAGTAGTATACTGTAGGTAATATTAGTAGGAGTAGTAGTAATATGAGCTGGTGTAGTAGTAAGAGTATGAGTAGCTGTATGAGTAGTAGTAGTAGCAGTAGTAGTAGTATGAGTAGTAGTAGTAGAATAATTAGTAGCATGAGTAGTAGTATTAGTATGAGTATTAGTAGTAGTAGAATGAGTAGTAGCATTAGTAGTTGTAGTAGAATGAGTAGTGGTAGTATAATGAGTAGTAGTACGAGTATTAGTATTAGTAGTAGTAGCAGAATGAGTAGTAGTATGAGTAGAAGTAGTAGGAATAGTATTATTAGTATGAGTAGTAGTAATATTAGTAGTAGTATGAGTGGTAGTAGTAGTATAGGTAGTATAAGTAGGAGTAGTAGTAATATGAACAGGGGTAGTAGTAGTAGAAGTAGTAGTAGTAGTATGAGAAGTAGTAATAGAATAATTAGTAGCATGAGTAGTAGTATTAGTATGAGTAGTAGTAGTAGAATGAGTAGTAGCATTAGTAGTTGTAGAATCAGTAGTATTAGTAGTAGTAGTAGTAGCAGAATGAGTAGTAGTAGTTTGAGTAGAAGTAATAGTATGAGTAGAAGTAGTATGAATAGTATTATTAGTATGAGTAGTAGTAATATTAGTAGTAGTATGAGTGGTAGTAGTAGTATAAGTAGTATTAGTAGGAGTAGTAGTAATATGAGCAGGGGTAGTAGTAGTAGGAGTAGCTGTATGAGTAGTAGAAGTAGTAGTAGTAGTAGTAGGGGTATGAGAAGTAGTAGTAGCATCAGTAGCAGTAGTATTATGAGTAGTAGTAGTATAAGTAGTAGTAGCAGTAGTAGTATGAGGAAAAGTAGAATGAGCAATAGTAGTAGTAGTAGGATGAAAAGTAGTAGTAGGATGAGTAGTAGTATTAGTATGAGTAGTAGTATAAGGAGAAGTAGAATGATCAATAGTGGTAGTATGAAAAGTAGTACAAGTAGCAGTAGTAGTATGAGGAAAAGTAGAATGAGCAATGAGAAGTAGTAGTAGGATGAGTAGTAGTATGGAGTAGCAGTAGTAGTATTAGTATGAGTAGTAGTATTAGTAGTATGAGTAGCAGTAGTAGTATGAGCAGTAGTATTAGTATGAGTAGTAGTATTAGTAGTATGATTAGCAGTAGTAGTATGAATAGCAATAGTAGAATGAGCAATAGTAGTAGAATGAGCAATAGTAATAGTATGAGAAGTAGTAGTAGCATGAGTAGTAGTAGAATGAGTAGAATAATAAATCTGACACTCGTAGTAACACATGATAAGAAATGATAACAAAAGATAACAAATGATCAGAAATGATAATAAAAGATACAACAGATGATAATTTTCTCTATTGGATAATAAAAAACATCAAATCTCAATCTCTGTATAAAACATGAAAGTCGCGTCTCTCAGGTATAAATGCAGCCTAAGGGCTCATTCACATCGCTCTGCATTCTGATGAGTGATCCACATTCAGATCGCTCTTCAGAGGTCATGTGACAGGCGGGGGAGATGATTGGACCCTGCACTAGCACCCCACATCCTCATACATTGCACATCGTTGCAGTCCTATTCACTTGAATGGGTGGTGTTTGGTGGAAGTGAGCGGGGGTAGAATTCATGGCATGTTTACCCCCCCGGCTGCGGCCTCTGCAGATAAAAGAGGAAGCAGTTGAGGGGCGGTAAAAGCACGGCTCACCTGCAGGGTTTCCCTCCATTGGGATGTACACTGGGAGCCCCTGCACAGCCATACACAGAAGGCCTGCCCATCCCCCACACAGGCCATGGATGGAGATGTCCCCTCCCCCCTATTATGATGTTATACATCCCATAATAAGAGGGTGTGGCCTTGTTTGGACTCCTGTAGTATAAATGTGACCTCTTCACCCTCCAGGGAGCCCACAGGTGCCGCACACAGCCGCCAATCATCACACAACTACCTGACTAGAAAGATGTGGGGGGAGGAGAAATGTGGGTGCACAGCTGTGGTGACTGAGGTAGTTTAGGCCCAGCCATTGACTTGTATAGGAGTGTGTATAGAGCGTGTGTGGGGGGAGGAGAAATGTGGGCGCACAGCTGTGGTGACTGAGGTAGTTTAGGCCCAGCCATTGACTTGTATAGGAGTGTGTATAGAGCGTGTGTGGGGGGGAGGAGAAATGTGGGCGCACAGCTGTGGTGAGGTAGTTTAGGCCCAGCCATTGACTTGTATAGGAGTGTGTATAGAGCGTGTGTGGGGGGAGGAGAAATGTGGGCGCACAGCTGTGGTGAGGTAGTTTAGGCCCAGCCATTGACTTGTATAGGAGTGTGTATAGAGCGTGTGTGGGGGGAGGAGAAATGTGGGCGCACAGCTGTGGTGAGGTAGTTTAGGCCCAGCCATTGACTTGTATAGGAGTGTGTATAGAGCGTGTGTGGGGGGAGGAGAAATGTGGGCGCACAGCTGTGGTGAGGTAGTTTAGGCCCAGCCATTGACTTGTATAGGAGTGTGTATAGAGCGTGTGTGGGGGGAGGAGAAATGTGGGCGCACAGCTGTGGTGACTGAGGTAGTTTAGGCCCAGCCATTGACTTGTATAGGAGTGTGTATAGAGCGTGTGTGGGGGGAGGAGAAATGTGGGTGCACAGCTGTGGTGAGGTAGTTTAGGCCCAGCCATTGACTTGTATAGGAGTGTGTATAGAACGTGTGTGGGGGGAGGAGAAATGTGGGCGCACAGCTGTGGTGACTGAGGTAGTTTAGGCCCAGCCATTGACTTGTATAGGAGTGTGTATAGAGTGTGTGGGGGGAGGAGAAATGTGGGTGCACAGCTGTGGTGAGGTAGCTTAGGCCCAGCCATTGACTTGTATAGGAGTGTGTATAGAGCGTGTGTGGGGCTCCCTGACAGGGAATACACCGCAATCTACACTGGACAGTAATAAGAGGAGGGAAGAGGGGGGACACATTCCACACAACACTAGAAGGGGGAACTCTACTTCCTGCTCTGTGTGTGTGTGGGGGGAGGATTTATCAGTGACACCTCAGAGTGAGGAGCCGTCCTCCATCTTGTGTCAGGTCAGAGCTCATTGGAGGGAAATCTTCTCCTTCATCTTCCATAGAAATGTCCCCTCCAGGGACGGCGCCCCCCACAGCTAGAGACACCGAGTAACATTTATAAAATGAATGGACTTTTCTTCTCCATTATTGATGAATATACAAAGTACAGATAAGACACCTCATCCTTCTGATGTAGAAATCCTCTCCCAGCCCTGAGGAGCCATTCCCATCCCCCGTCCCCATCCCCCCGTTCCATCCCCCATTCCCATACCCATTTCCATCCCCCATTCCCATCCCCCATTCCCAGCCCTGAGGAGCCATTTCCATCCCCCATTCCCACCCCTCATTCCCATCCCCCATTCCCATTCCCCATTTCCATCCCCCATTCCCATCCCCCATTCCCAGCCCTGAGGAGCCATTTCCATCCCCCATTCCCACCCCTCATTCCCACCCCTCATTCCCATCCCCCATTTCCATCCCCCATTCCCAGCCCTGAGGAGCCATTCCCATCCCCCATTCCCATCCCCCATTCCCATCCCCCATTCCCACCCCCCCATTCCCATCCCCCGCACCCCACACTCCATTCCCATCCCCCATTCCCATCCCCCGCACCCCACACTCCATTAATTTCAATGGGACGCCCCTCATGTGGGAAAGTCGCTCACGGACGTTTCTGCCGCCGTCACTTTTGCGGCGTTTGTTGCATATTTTTTACACGTGACAAAATGTGCGTCTGCTCGCCGCGTTTTGGGGTGCCATTATTAATGAATAGAACCACAAAACGCAATGCGTGTTTTTAGCGCGTTTCAGAAAAAAATACACAAAACCCTGAGATGTGATTGGAGCCTGAGGCATTTTAAATGTACTGCACAAGGAAGCGCCTCTTGTTCTCTCAAACATCTTATCACATGCTATGAGCGTCCGGAGTCGTGAGCAGTGGAGATTGTTCCGGATTGCCTCCTCAGGGCGGTCTGACGTGGAGGGAATCCCGTCTCTGCTGAGGATCAGCTGTTCCTGATATAGGAGAGAATCTGTCCAGGCTCGCACAATCTCTGTAATAGGGATCCATCAATTCTGGTAAGAAGCCCCCCTTTTCTATATCTTTACACTGTCTATGAAGATACAGAGAAGATTTCTTGCAGATAACATTGTTTATAATGAGGAATTACACGTCCGGTTCATGATACTAACCAGTTCCTATATGGACTATATATTTATACTCACTTATATTCGATGTATTCGTTTTGTTTAACTTGGGGAGCGCACTGAATTTTCTTTTATACTGTGTAAACCTCGTGTTCAAGGTTTTGAAGTAGCAGCACCCGGGATCATCAGTTTCTCGCATATTTGTATTTTTACACATCGTGTTTTCATTCATTTTTTCATATTTCTAATTAGATTTTCACATTGTTTCATCATAGCTGGGGGTAGCGCGGAGTGTCTACCATACATTATAAAAAATATATAAGATATAAAAAAAGCAGAGGGCTTACCAGTGGCTAAAAAGGCCTATAGATAGCAATGGTTGATAACATGAGAAACGGGACTTGTATTGTGTAAACGCACTTTAGATAGAGGCTCGTCTATCACCGCCGTCTAAGCTGGAAATTATCACTGTAAAATATTTTAGTGTTAGGGTTACAGTATTTATTTTTTGGCATGAATAATTTATATACATACAGTCAGGTCCATAAGTATTGGGACATGGACACAACTCTAATCTTTTTGGCTCTATACACCACCACAATGGATTTGAAATGAAACGGACAAGATGTGTTTTAACTGCAGACTTTCAGCTTTAATTTGAGGGTATTTACATCCAAATCAGGTGAACGGTGTGGGAATTACAACAGTTTGTATATGTGCCTCCCACTTTTTAGGGGGCCAAAAGTAATGGGACAGATTAACAATCATCCATCAAACTTTCACTTTTTAATACTTGGTTGCAAATCCTTTGCAGCCAATTACAGCCTGAAGTCTGGAATGCATAGACATCACCAGACGCTGGGTTTCATCCCTGGAGATGCTCTGCCAGGCCTCTACTGCAACTGTCTTCAGTTCCTGCTTGTTCTTGGGGCATTTTCCCTTCAGTTTTGTCTTCAGCAAGTGAAATGCATGCTCAATCGGATTCAGGTCAGGTGATGGACTTGGCCATTGCATAACATTCCCCTTCTTTCCCTTAAAAAACTCTTTGGTTGCTTTCGCAGTATGCTTCGGGTCATTGTCCATCTGCACTGTGACCGTCCAATGACTTCTGAAGCATTTTGCTGAATATGAGCAGATAATATTGCCCGAAACACTTCAGAATTCATCCTGCTGCTTTTGTCAGCAGTCACATCATCAATAAATACAAGAGAACCAGTTCCATTGGCAGCCATACATGCCCACGCCATGACACTACCACCACCATGCTTCACTGATGAGGTGGTATGCTTTGGATCATGAGCAGTTCCTTTCCTTCTCCATACTCTTCTCTTCCCATCACTCTGGTACAAGTTGGTCTTGGTCTCATCTGTCCATAGGATGTTGTTCCAGAACTGTGAAGGCTTTTTTAGATGTTGTTTGGCAAACTCTAATCTGGCCTTCCTGTTTTTGAGGCTCACCAATGGTTTACATCTTGTGGGGAACCCTCTGTATTCACTCTGGTGAAGTCTTCTCTTGATTGTTGACTTTGACACACATACACCTACCTCCTGGAGAGTGTTCTTGATCTGGCCAACTGTTGTGAAGGGTGTTTTCTTCACCAGGGAAAGAATTCTTTAGTCATCTACCACAGTTGTTTTCCGTGGTCTTCCGGGTCTTTTGGTGTTGCTGAGCTCACCGGTGCGTTCTTTCTTTTTAAGGATGTTCCAAACAGTTGATTTGGCCACACCTAATGTTTCTGCTATCTCTCTGATGGGTTTGTTTTGTTTTTTCAGCCTAATGATGGCTTGCTTCACTGATAGTGACAGCTCTTTGTATCTCATATTAAGAGTTGACAGCAACAGATTCCAAATGCAAATAGCACGCATGAAATGAACTCTGGACCTTTTATCTGCTCTTCGTAAATGGGATAATGAGGGAATAACACACACCTGGCCATAGAACAGCTGAGCAGCCAATTGTTCCATTACTTTTGGTCCCTTAAAAAGTGGGAGACACATATACAAACTGTTGTAATTCCTACACCGTTCACCTGATTTGGATGAAAATACCCTCAAATTAAAGCTGAAAGTCTGCAGTTAAAGCACATCTTGTTAGTTTCATTTCAAATCCATTGTGGTGGTGTATAGAGCCAAAAAGATTAGAATTGTGTTGATGTCCCAATATTTATGTACCATACGGATTATCTTTTTCTTTCCCTTTCTTATTTTTTTTGTTTTACAGAATTTTACTATTTCAATATTGGGAATTCTTTGTCTGATTTATTCATACATGACCCCTACAATGTATTACCTTAACCACTTTAAGACTGGGCCTCTTTTTCAGATGTGGTGTTTACAAGTTAAAAACAGTTTTTCTTTGCTAGAAAATTACTTAGAAAAAAAATGTATAATTTTTGGGGGTCTAACACCCTAGAGAATAAAATTGCGATCGTTGCAATACTTTCTGTCACACAGTATTTGCGCAGCGGTCTTACGAGCGCACTTTTTTTGGAAAAATTACACTTATTTGAATTAAAAAATAACACAACAGTAAAGTTAGCCCATTTTTTTATATTGTGAAAGATAATATTACTCTGATTAAATTGATACCCAACACGTCATGCTTCAAAATTGCGCCCGCTCGTGGAATGGCGTCAAACTTTTACCCTTAAAAATCTCAATAGGCGACATTTAAAACATTTTACAGGTTGCATGTTTTGAGTTACACAGGAGGTCTAGGGCTAGAATTATTGCTCTCACTCTTACGATCGTGGCGATACCTCACATGTGTGGTTTGACCACCGTTTTCATACGCGGGCGCTACTCACGTATGCCTTCGCTTCTGCACGCGAGCTCACCGGGACTGGGCGCTTTAAATATATATATATATATATATTTTTTTTTTTTTCTTATTTATTTTACTTGATTTTATTTATTTTTTCACTGTTTTTTTTTAAAAAAGGGTCACTTTTATTCCTAATACAAGGAATGTAAACATCCCTTGTAATAGAAAAAAAGCATGACAGGTCCTCTTAAATATGAGATGTGGGGTCAAAAAGACCTCAGATCTTATATTTGGACCTAAATGCAATAAAAAAAAAATTGTCATTTGAAAAAATGACAACAGAAAATTGTGCCTTTAAGATGTATGGGTGGAAGTGACGTTTTGACATTGCTTCCGCCCTGCTATAGTATGGAGACGGGTGGGGGCCATCTTCCCCACACTAGTCTCCATACACAGAAACAGACAGGTCCTGATCGCCTCCGCCGCTGCCGACGGCTCCGGTAAGCGGCAGAGTGTGCGGGAGAGCAGCTGGAGGAGGGGTGGCATGGTGATAACGGTGATCTTGCGGCGAATCTGCTGCAGAGACCACCATTATCGTAAACAGGACCGCCGGCTCTAAAGATGGATACCTTGGTTGTGGCAGCAGCTGCTGCTGTTACCGAGATATCCATCTTCAAAGTGCCGAAGTATATCTACATGTGGACAGCAAACACAATCCAGGTAGTTATTTTGTTTCCTGAACGTTCTTCTTACATAAACTGAATGTGTCCTGTGTTGGGCTACACAGGTGATAAGTACAAGAGGGTTAGTGTGAGGATTGCAGATCAGCTTAGTATTAGGGTTACAAGAAGCAAAATGGAGGAAGAGGGGGCAGGCGGGACTTTTAAGGTACCAAGGGATAGAATAAGCAATCAATTTAGAAAAATATACATTTTATTTAAACAATTCTTTAAAGTCGCAATAAACATTTACAAGAATCACGTATTATTTATTTTGACATGTACAACCACTTCTTACTCTACATGTTTCACTCAAAGGAGCTTCTTCAGGAATATTTTGAAAGTATCACATGAAGTAATATATACTATAAGAAAAACAACAATTGTAAATGATTATGCTTGAAATTTGCTATGAATAAAATCGCATGGCATGTCAATAGGACATGCCTATGTATATTTAATAGAAAAATATTCATACATTATACAAAATACATTTTATACAAAATAATGATGAACTGAAGATGAATGCCTACCGGATGCTTGTGTTCAAGAAGTATTCATTTTTGATTCCTAAACTGAAGCCAGGATTTACAAAATGAGAAGACCTTTGGTAACCAGAGAGAGAGAATAAAATACCAACATGTTGGATATGGTTGTCAGATATGGGGACTCACCGAGGCCGAGATGCTGAGAGCGGTAACCTCTTGTGACTAAGCGCACTCCACTCCTAGAGATGGTACAGGGGGTGAAGGGCACAAAGAGGCACGAGTCACCAGCAGGCAGGGCAGGTCTTGCGTGAAGGTCACCGGGAAGGAGACAGCTGTGCAGGACTGGGAGATGCTGAAGCTCAGGGAGGTAGATGAGCAGCTAGTCCAACAACAGGCCGGGGGTCCAACACCGATGACTGGCAAGAGTCTCTTAGATGGGCAGAACAGTCTTGTGCTGGAGACTGATAGCAGGTCTGTAAACAGGCTGATGATTAAATGCTGAAAACTGATAGGAAGTCCGTGAAACCGGACGAGGGTCAAACACAGGTAACTGGAGGCAAAGTCTGTGAGCAAGCCAGGGGTCAAGCACTGGAGACAAATAGCAGAGTCTGAGAGCAGGCCGAGGGTCAACCACTGGAGACAGGAAACTATATCCATAGACAGGCCGAGGGTCAAACACAGGAGGCAAGTAGCGAGGTCCAAGAGGCAAGACGAGGGTCAGAAGCAGGAAGAGATCAGTATAAGTCAAGGTCAATCCGGGTCACAATCAGTAATCAAGAATCCGGATTCAAGCAGGAAACACACAGGAAGCTGAAAGACAAACCAGCAACTTGGCCATGGCACAGAGTGGCCTTTATAGGCAGTGGGAGGCTCAGGTTGTGCGTGCACTATTGCGCCCGCCCATTCGCCGTTTTGCTGAATTGCGCATGCGCATTAGCCCTTCCGCTGTATTGTGCCCAGGGATGCGCCGGGGTGCCGCTCTACTGCGCATGTATGTAGAAAAGCGGTGATATTGGCAAGGCTGGTACTTGCTTCTTTCCTGACAATGGTTCAAAATAATAATACTAAAGAGTATAGGGTAGTGAGTAGGGCAAAAACATTTACCTCAATTCTAGATAATGAAAAAATAGAACCAATTTGATCTTCCATCCCTAAAATGAGGGGATGATCTGATGATTCGGACAGTAAACAGGAGGACCGAGAATGGTGAATGCCGCCCCTTATTTTTATCCCCACAGCGCCCAGAGACGCACCCGTGGCACGCTTGCTGTTGGGTTCTACTGTTTAGGGAAATAACCTGTATTATCCTACAAGTAAGAAAAAAATTGGAATTCATTTATGATGTTGTTGGTAATTCCTATATAGATTTAGTGTTTCTAATCGTTGTGGGCGATTAACCAAGGGGTTAGTTTGAAAGAGGGGACAGTAAAGGCAGAGCCCACGAAGATCAGATGTCATTTCAAATCCTTCAAGGCTCTGCAAACAATACCCTCCTTGAGCTGCATAAGCAGATCACTGAACACTGAGGGTAGGGACTGATGTGAGTGTGCGATGTACAGGGTTAGGGACAAGGGTCAGGGTTGTAGACACACACTCACTCAGGTTGAACTGGATGGACTGGTGTCTTTATTCAACCTTACTAACTATGTAACTATGTAACTATGTAACAACAAGGAAATTCAGTCCCCACAATGAAAGGCTAAACACAAGCATAAGTTCCTTATGCCGGGTACACACGAGCGGACTTTCCGGCATACTTGGTCCGGCGGACCAGAGTCCGCCGCACAATCCGATTGTGTGTAGGCTCCCGCTGACTTTTTTTTCCCAAAAGTCCGCCGGACCTAGATTTGAAGCATTTTTCAAATCTTTCCACCGGACTCCTGACAGCCTGTTCGTCTGTATGCTGGTCCGATGGACCAGATACGACACAAGGGCAGGGTACTGCATCTCGCGCTCGCTGCAATAGGAAAAACAAATTTTCCTATTGCGGCGAGCGCAGGGCATACCAGGCCCTTAGGTCTGGTATGGATTTTATGGGGAACCCCCTACGCCGAAAAAATGGCGTGGGGTCCCCCTAAAATCCATACCAGACCCCGATCCGAGCGCGCAGCCTGGCCAGTCAGGAAAGGTGGTGGGGATGAGCGAGCGGCCCCCCTCCTGAACCGTACCAGGCCGCATGCCCTCAACATGGGGGGTGGGTGCTTTGGGGGAAGGGGCGCCCTGCGGGCCCCCCCACCCCCAAAGCACCTTGTCCCCATGTTGATGAGGACAAGGGCCTATTCCCGACAACCCTCGCCGTTAGTTGTCGGGGTCTGCGGGCGGGGGGCTTACCCCTACCCATTTACCTAGGGAAAAAGTGTCAATAATAAAACACACTACAGGTTTTTAAAGTGATTTATTAGACAGCTCCGGGGGGTCTTCTTCCAACTTTGGGGGCCCCTCCGGTTCCTCTTCTCCCAGCGTCCGGTTGGTTCTTCTCCGCTCTCTCTGGCCTCTTCTCCTGGTGTTCCAGTTCTTCTGCCGGCTCCTCCGCTATCTTCGTGCCGCTCTTTTGTTAGCGGGGGCCCGGACTTCTGGTTCTGGGCTTCTTGGCTTCTTCTCTTCTTCCGATGTTGACACAATGGTCTCTCTGGCTGGAATGCTCTCTGAGCACTCCGATGTGACTTATATAGGCGGAGACCCTGCCCCCTTATGCCGTCACAGTCCCTGGGCATGCTGGGACTGTGACGTTTTAGGGGGCATGGTCAAGATCGCCCGGTGACCACGCCCCCCTAAAACGTCACAGTCCCAGCATGCCCAGGGACTGTGATGGCATAAGGGGGCGGGGTCTCTGCCTATATAAGTCACATCGGAGTGTTCAGAGAGCATTCCAGCCGGAGAGACCACCAGAAGAAGACCCCCTGGAGCTGTCTAATAAATTACTTTAAAAACCTGTGTAGTGTGTTTTATTATTGATACTTTTTCCCTAGGTAATTGGGTAGGGGTAACATGTACCCCATACTCATTCACATAGGGTGGGGGTCCGGGATCTGGGGGCCCTCTTATTATAGGGAGCTCCTGGATTCCGATAAGCCCCCCGCCCACAGACCCCAACAACCAACGGCCAGGGTTGTTGGGAAAAGGTCCTTGTCCTCATCAACATGGGGACAACGTGCTTTGTGGTGGGGGGGCCCTGCAGGGCCCCCCCCCCACCCCCCTCCCCCAAAGCACCCACCCCCCCATGTTGAGGGCATGCGGTCTGGTACAGTTCAGGAGGGGGGCGCTCACTCGTCCCCACCCCCTTTCCTGACGGGCCGGGCGTGCTCGGATCGGGGTCTGGTATGGATTTTAGGGGGGACCCCACACTGTCTTTTCAGCGTAGGGGGTTCCCCTTAAAATCCATACCAGACCTAAGGGCCTTGTATGCCCCGCCACGGGGCTCGCAAGGTGTCAATCTCGCCGATAAAAGCGGCGAGATTCACTTCCTTTTTTAGTCCTGTCGTACCCGAGTCACGTTCAAAATGAACGTGTGTGCGCAAGTCCGTTCATTCTGAAAGTCCGCCGTATCTCCGGCGAAAGTCCATCGGAAAGACGGGCAGACCTAGCCTGCCAGAAAGTCCGGTCGTGCGTAGGCAAGTCCATCCGTTTAGAAAGTCCGGCGGTAGTCCGCCGGAAAGTTCGGCAGGAAGAACGTCGGACCAAGTCTGCCGGAAAGTCCGCTCGTGTGTACCCGGCATAAGAGTACTAGTGTAGAGGAGGTCCCAAAAAGAATGGCTGAAGAAGGGAGAAGGCGGCGGGATGGAGAGAGGCATAAATGTTGTCATTCGTACACCTTACTCTGATAAGGAAACATTACATGAGAGAGAGAGAGACTGCTTCACTGTCTCCCTCCCTTCTTCCTCCTTCAGCCATTCTTTTTGGGACCTCCTCTACACTAGTAAGTACTCTTTGGAACTTATACTTGTGTTTAGCCTTTCATTGTGGGGACTGAATTTCCTTGGTGTTCAGCAGTGTTGCCAACCTACCAGATTGAAATGACACAACACCCACAATTTACTGGCACAGTCAAGATTTTACTGGCATATCCAAAAGTTACAAAATGACAGTTTTAAGTGCAAATTTCAAGATTCAGGCCACAATCAAGTACAATATGCAATTAGCAAAGTGATTTAAGGTAGATATTAAGGCAAAAACATATTTCTTATTTTGTTTTCGATATAGTGAGTAGCTCAGGGACAGGAATTGAGAGGGCAAGAAATTAGAATGGGCGGCACACACACATGAAATTGACTCCCAAAATTACACTGACAGCAGTGTGCAGCAGCACAGATGATGATAGCACCTCACCAACATGACACGCAGTGGTGTCCCTAGGGGGTGCAGGCCGCACCCGGGTGACACCCACCAGCCCTATAGTCCTTATACCCAAGCCGAATGGAGCCTGGCAGTTCTGCAATGACTTTCACAAGTTAAATGAAGTCTCCAAGCCAGGCGCGTATCCCATGCCCTGGGTGGATGAGTTAATCGAGAGATTAGGACAGGCCCAGTACATCACCACTCTTGACTTGACCAAGGGATACTGGCAGATCCCGCTTTCCCCAGAGGCTAAAGAAAAAAACTGCATTTGCCACACCGGAGGGGTTATGGCAATATGCCCGAATGCCGTTTGGGTTACCTGGGACCCCAGCCACTTTCCAGAGGTCCATGGATTTTGTCCGGAGACCTCATAAGGAATTCTCAGAAGCCTACCTTGATGACATTGTCATCTTTAGTCAGGACTGGGAGAGTCACTTACCGAAGGTCCAGTTGGTCTTGGATGCGCTCCGAAGGGTGGGGTTCACAGTGAACCCGGAAAAGAGCAAAGTTGGGTTGGAGGAGGCCCGCTACCTGGGGTATGTTGTAGGCAGGGGTGTGATTAAACCCCAGCTAAACAAGGTGGAGGCTATCCAGAAATGGGCCCTTGTCCACTCACAAAGAAACAGGTGCGTTCTTTCCTTGGCATTGTCAGCTATTATAGGAGGTTTGTCCCCAACTTTGCCAGTCTAGCAGCACCTCTGACTGATCTCACCAAGGGAAAGAACGCAACTGTTGTTCAGTGGAGTGCAGAAGCAGAAGCAGCGTTTTGTCGGTTGAAGCGAGCTTTGTGCCAGGAACCAGTATTGGTAGCTTCCGACTTCCAAAAAGAGTTCCTGGTACAAACAGATGCCTCAAAGTTGGGTCTGGGTGCAGTACTGTTCCAGGTGGTTGGGGGGATGATCACCCCATTGTGTACTTGAGCCGGAAGCTCATGCCAGCTGAGAGGAATTATTCCATTGTGGAAAGGGAGTGTCTCGCACAGGGTAGTATCTTGTGCATTTGGCACCCGGGGAAGATCGTATATCTGGCACCCCCCATCTTAAAATGTAAAAACACCCCTCTGTGCCCCCTGCATACCTCTGCATCCTTAAATATCTCTTTGTCACTATTGTGTACATTACACAGCACCCCTTTACATTACAAAGCACCTTGCACCTAAGGACCTCTTTACATTACACAGCCCTTGTACTCTAGACCCCTTTGCATTACACAGCACCCTGCACCTCTGGACCCCTTTACATTACACAGCACCCTGCACCTCTGGACCCCTTTACATTACACAGCACCCTGCACCTGTTGACCCCTTTACATTACACAGCACCCTGCCCCTCTTGACCCCTTTACATTACGCAGCACCCTGCACCTCTGGAACCCTTTACATTATACAGCACCCTGCATCTCTGTACCCCTTTACATTACACAGAACCCTGCCCCTCTGGACCCCTTTACATTACACAGCACCCTGCACCTCTGGACCCCTTTACATTACACAGCACTCTGCACCTCTTGACCCCTTTACATTACACAGCACCCTGCACCTCTTGACCCCTTTACATTATACAGCACCCTGCACCTCTGGACCCCTTTACATTACACAGTACCCTGCACCTCTGGACCCCTTTAGATTACACAGCCCCCTACATCTCTGGACGCCTGTATGTTACAAAGACACCCCCCAACAGTTCTTGACCCCCTGTATGTTACACAGACCCCCCTACAGTGCAGACCACCCCTACAGTGCAGACCCTCCTACAGTACAGACCCCCCCCTACAGACCCCCCTACAGTACAGACCCCCATACAGTATAGGCCCCCCTACAGTACAGAACCTCCCCTACAATACAGACCCCCCTACAATACAGACCCCCTACAATGCAGACCCCCCTACAATACAGACCCCCCTACAATACAGACCCCCCTACAGTGCAGACCCCCCTACAATGCAGACCCCCCTTCAGTGCAGACCCACCTACAATACAGACCCCCCTACAATACAGACCCCCTACAATGCAGACCCCCCTACAATACAGACCCCCCTACAGTGCAGACCCCCCCCTACAATACAGACCCCCCTACAGTGCAGACCCCCCTACAATACAGACCCCCTTCAGACCCATAATGTACCTCAGGCCTCGGCTCAGATGATCAGAGCGGGACATGATGCACAGTACGTGTAGACTACATGGAGGAGGGGGAGGCGGCACCGGCAGCTTCACTCTGCTCGGCTGTGTGAGACAGCTGAGACAGATCAGAGCCACGATATGGCCACGAGAGAAGGGGATCATTGCGGGTCCTGGGTGCGCCGACGGGTGTCACACGGGTGTCACTTGGGTGCGCAAACACCCCCGCATTTGCAAAGCCAGTACAGGCTCTCCATGTGTGTACTGTGTTCTTACCTGCCGCTGCCTGTCACCATGCAGTGCTGCGCTGCTTAAATCTGCCCTCTGTCTCTGCTTCAGTCGCGGAGGAGGGAGGGGGCACCGACATGACACCCCCCCAGTGTGTCGCACCCAGGGTGGCCCGCCACCCCCGCCTCCCACTTAGTACGCCACTGGTCTCGCAAAAAATTGGGCTTTGGATACACTCTGCTACTACTTGTTGGGCCGACCCTTCAAGTTAGTTTCAGATCATGCACCCCTTACGTGGATGGCCCAAAATAAAGACAAAAACTCCAGAATCACCCGGTGGTTCCTTGCTCTACAGGACTTCAAGTTTGTAGTGGCACATAGACCAGGAAAGGTACATCAGAATGCGGGTCTATTGCCACTTGATTCGTGGTGTGCAGACCCCTGGCCTGGAACAGGGGGGGTATGTAGAGGGTCAGCCTGTATTTCTCCTGAGGTTACCTGTGGATTTTTTCTTTGTATCCGAACAGTTCCTGTGGCAGTTGTGGCTGAAATCTTTCTTGTTTCTTGATCTACCTGACCTTGGCTTGGTATCAAGAGATTCCCAAATGTTCCACTTCTTATTAAGTGATTGAACAGTACTGACTGGTATATTCAAGGCTTTGAATATCTTTTTATATCCTTTTCCATCTTTGTAAAGTTTCACTACATTGTTACACAGGTCTTTTGACTGTTCTTTTCTGCTCTCCATGGCTTATGCCACGTACACACGAGTGGAATTTCTGACAGAAAGAGTCCGATAGGAGCTTTTCATCGTATATTCCGATCGTGTGTATGCTCCATCGGACTTTTTCCATCAAAAATTCAGACGAACTTAGACATAGAACATGTTCTAAATTTTTCCGATGGAACCAATTACTATCGGAGTAACCTCTCGTCTGTATGCTGTTCCGACGTACCAAAAACGACGCATGCTCTGAAGAAAGTACGAGACGGAAGCGCTCGGTCTGGTAAAACTAGCGTTCCTAATGGAGATAGCACTTTCCGCACGCTGCAAATTCTGTGATCTTTTAATGCAGCGCATGCTTTTGTTCTTTAAAATTCTAGAAGAATGAAGTTGTTTTACTGCTGATATTCACACAGAGTTCTCACAAACATATTTCTTTATTATTTCTCTCATGACACTGTAGGACTTAAGCCCATATACCTAATACCATCCTACCCGTACATACCCTCCCTCCAAAAACATCATGGATGACTCGGACTAGTTTTTTGGAGTAAAATGGCCTTGCGGCCTTTTATTCAAACGTATAAATTAACATAAATATTATAAATAACTGTACTTTCTTAAATACTTGTTAAGGTGACTTTCTCAGTAATAACAATGACTATGACTATGACCCTGGTCACTGGTACAACCTCCTTAATTTAAAACCTGCCAGTCGGAGACCCCTGACACAGCATTATAACAACATACCCCAGAGACCTAGCATTTTTTAACTGCTGCAGGTTAACCCTTAAGGCCTGAAGGTACCAACTTCAATCCCCATCCTTCCATGTATGGGTACCAGCAAAACCTCCCATCATCTGGATGGGTACCATCAAACAACCCCCCCATCCTTGGATGGGTACACATGTTACAACTTGTAACAAAACTTATCCTATTCAAGGAAAACAACCACAGCCACAGCACGAAAGGGGTAACCCCTTACCCTTGCGAGCACCTCCACACACTAAGCCCTCTATGTATGCCTTCCTGTAAGCCTAATGACCATAGGTCCATGCCCACATCATTAAGATGTACACCATCGCTGCGCAAATAACGCCATGTGTCCACCTCCAACTCCCTATGGCGAATGGCTAAGCCCCCATTCCTTATAAAAAACCGGCTCACTTCTTTATTTACTTTTATGCTAGCCCTGTCCACTTTTTTATCCGACAAAGCCCAGCGCCAAGATAACCTCCCTACCATGTCAGACCACACTAAGACATCTTGGGATAAGCAGCTTTTAAATGCAAAAAATCGCACTTGATGTCCCTGATAAGGTCCCTCATGGATCTAGCTCCCATGTCATTTCCACCCACATGCATTAACAATACATCAGGGGCCCTATCCAGGCAGGAGAATCTATGCACCTCCCCAAGCACCCTATTCCACTGCATGCCCGGAACCCCAATCCACCTTATGAGGGCCTCTTGTCTGGGAATACGAAGCTGTCTGCCATTCGGCCGAACGTCCGCTCTTTTGGCCCCCCAAAACACGTAGGAGTGACCGAGTATCCAAACCAGACATACATCTTGACCTGTTAACGAAATAAATAATACAACCTCATGAACCTTAATACCCAACTCCCACTCATAAACAACACCAGGCTAAAATTACATTTGAACCCTGTGGGGGCGGACATACAGTTTGAATCTATCCGAATCCCATCTTCCAATACGTCTAATTACCTCCTGACTCAAACCCGCCCTAGCAGCCTCTGTGGCCGCCCCAATTCTGAAAGAATGCGAGAAAAATTGTAAAGGGTCACATCCCACCCTGACCACGCATTTCTTAAAAACTGTTACAAACTGGTATTTTAAAAGACACAAACCGTCCTCATGTATCAAGAAGGGGCAGGCCTGACCTCCATGAAAGCTCCCACAATCCTAACCGGGCATATGCTAAGCTCCGCAATCTTCCCAAACTCCAGATATTTGCCTCTCCCCGCTTGATCCGGTTTTGACCTATGAATCCATATGCGGACTCTATCCACCCATACTTCAACCTCCCCGTTGAAAAGCCCGCCCGGAACCGTCTTTGAAGGGCTCACCAGCTCACTTATCCTCAGCGCCCCAAAAAATGCCAGCGTGAACGCTGCTTTGAATAGTGCACTTTCGTACTCGGATCTGCTGACCCTTTCCAGACTAAGCATCAATTGCTTAAGCATTTCAAATGAGACGGGGCGCCTCCTGTCCCTCTGTTTGAAAGCTTTTCTATATCCCTTGACTGCTTGTCGTAACCAAAATTCCTTAGTATGGTCCCGACTCCCATGCCATTTAAAAATGAAGGCCAAACCTGCCAATTCACGATTGATGGCAGCTGCCGAGATACCATTTTCAAAGTCCCTAATGATAAAATACAGCACTGCCTTGTCCACGTCCGGATCATCAGATCCCATGCCCAAGTCATTCAGAAAGGCGAACCACTCCTTCCATACCTTAGAGTAGGCATTCCATGTAGCCATACTCACTGATCGCTGAATCCATTTTGCTGCTGTTCCAAGGCAATGTTCCATATCCAGCTGGGACAGGCAACCCCCTGATGATCTGCCTCTGGTGCCAACCTCCGGAACCTGTCCCACTGAAAACGAGACAAAGCGTCAGCCAAGGTGTTCTCGGTCCCTGGTAGATGCACAGCATAAATGAACGCATTCAATTGTAAACAACGAAGTACTAGATGGCGCAAAAGCCTGACCACCGGCACTGATGCCGCGGTCACCCGAATAATCACTTGCACCACCCCCAGATTGTCGCAATTGAAGCGGACCTTAAGGTTTCGAAAGGACTCGCCCCACAGCTCCATGGCCACCACAATGGGGAACAACTCCAAGAGAACCAAGTTCTTTAAGAACCCAGCCTCCCGCCAAGCCGCTGGCCACATGGCAGCACACCAGTGGCCCTTACAGAAAGCACCAAACCCAGTTGACCCGGCTGCATCAGTAAATAACTCTAGATCACAGTTGCTGATCGGCCCAGACATCCATAGAGCCCGTCTATTGAAAGACTCCAAGAATACCTGCCACACCCGTAAGTCCTCCCTGTGGTCCTTATTCAGACTCACGAAATGTGTTGGTGCCCGGATCCCTGCAGTGGCGGCTGACAGCCGCCTGCAGAAAATTCGGCCCATAGGGATGATACGGCAAGCGAAGTTTAGCTTACCTAGCAGAGATTGGAGTTGGCGAAGCTGCAGTTTCCTAACTCCAATAGTCTCGCGAACCTCCTCTTTCAACTTCAACAGTTTGTCCTGCGGAATCCTGCATTCCATCCTCCTTGAATCTATCTCTATTCCGAGAAATGTGATAGTCGCCGTTGGACCCTCCGTTTTTTCCGGGGCTACCGGCACCCCAAATCTTTCCGCTAAATATTGCAAAGTCCCCAAAAGCACTGCACATATGTTGGAACCCGCTGGACCCACACATAAGAAGTCGTCCAAATAATGGATGACTGAATTGATACCTGCCACATCCCGAACTGCCCACTCCAAGAACGAACTGAACGTTTCGAAAAGAGCACAGGATATAGAGCATCCCATTGGAAGACATCGATCTACATAGTAGGCCCATTCCCATTTACAGCCTAGCCACCTGAAACTGTCGGGATGAACTGGCAAAAGCTGAAAAGCCGATTCGATATCGGACTTGGCCATTAAAGACCCCTGCCCATATCTCCTAACCCATGCGACCGCTGCGTCAAAAGATGTGTACGTAACCGCACACTCTTCTGGGGCTATAGCATCATTCACCGACCCTCCCTTCAGGAAAGAGAGGTGGTGTATGAGTCTAAACTTGTTTGGCTCTCTTTTTGGTACCACGCCCAAAGGGGAGACCACTAACCCTTGTAGTGGTCTTTCCCCAAAAAGGACCCGCCATGCGTCCCAACGAAACCTCTTTTTCCAATTTTTCAGAGACCACTGCTGCATGCAGCAAGGCCGACCGCAAATTCTTGGCCTCAGGCGGCACCTCCGCCAAGGCGCAAGGAATGTGAAAACCCTCCCTAAAACCAGGTTTATCCTGTTAGCACCAGGGCACTCTGCACAAGACACACATCCTACCCAGCTGTTAGTGATGAGTTTGATTATATCCCCTCTGATCCACCCACTAACCATACCATATATATAGCGTGCGGTTGTAGCTGTAGCCATGCCTCTGAAGACATCTGTTACGATGAAACATGTCAGGCAGGTTGACATCCGTACGCTGATTGCTGCAGCCGTTTGTTCCTATCATTGATGCATGCTGTTTTAAGCTTCAACTGTAAGTTACTATAATAAAAGTTTTTTTATCTATCATTACGGGCTTCACTATGGGTCCTTCATTTTCTTTTCTCGGATATATGATGACTACATGCCTGAATGCCTAATTCTGAAGTGACCATTGGGAGATGTTTATATGTGAAGGAAATCCCACGGATGTTGTGGTCTGATGAGGGGTTCCAGTGGGCTGGATTTGCTGGATGCTATTGAGAATTTATCATCTATGCCTAATCCTTAACACCTTCTGGTAAGCAGACTACATTACCACATGGTGACGAGTGAATCTTTCTACATCTGCACAATATATTTGGTGATTGGATTCCTCCCACTCTTCAATTTCATTTTTGAACTTTTCAGCGCCGCAATAATTTTTATGCATGTGACTTTTTGTTTGTTATCTACGAACTTTGCTGGCCGCTTGCTTTTTTCAGTTCAGCGCGAATTTTTACTTGTTTTATGCCTCCCTAAAACCTGCCTCCAGCGTGGCGGCCGCTGCCCGGTCCGGGTACCTATTGAGGAAAGGCCGCATCCTTTCCACCTGTACCGGGGTCCTCCCTCTTACCTGAGGTATCTCCGGCGCGTCCTTTTCCTTTTTTGAAACATTTTGCCAATGCATGGGATCCCGCGCAGCCGGAACACAAATGCTTGAAACGACAGTTGGCTCCAAATCTGCAGGTTCCTTCATTAAATTGCCAGCAATATCCCCATTTTTTCTCGGCCGGTTGTCCTGGGGCTGTTGAACCTCCGACCTCTGCCTGAAAAAACTGACTAGGGGCCCTCGCTGCCGTCATCAACCTCATCCACAAGCTGATGTCCTTGTGATCCCAGCGTAGATTCAGTCACACAGCCATCCTCTGACGAAATTGCTCATCATAGCGCAGCCACGCCATGCCCTCGTATGTTCTATGGGCCTCACTAATGGCGTATAGGTACACGAAAAGCGCTGAACAATGTTCTGGCGCTTTCTCGCCTACCACACACGCCAAAATGGCGAACGCTTGTAGCCAATTGGAGAACGTTCGCGGGATCAAGCAATACCTACGCTTCTCCTCATCCTCCTTTTTTCCCTCCACCTGTTTTAACCTATCCAGATTAAATTTCTCTAACGGCAGTAATGTGAAAATTTCCACGTATTCGCCCTTCCATATTTTTTCCTTTATCTCTGCTTTTAAATGAGCCCCCAACGGGCCCTCAAAGCAGACATATACCTCGCTCCTTGCCGCATCTGCTAATCTAACTGAATCAGCTTTTTTCTCAGTTGTCTTCACCTGTTCCCCCGAAGTCGTAGCCACTGCTGCTGTAGAGGGGGGCACCCCAACCGCTGAAACAGCCGCCACCGGCAAAACCGGGACGTCTCCCGTAAGAGGTGGGGTGGTCCCCGTCTGCGGGGTATTCCTCTCTGTCGTCCACGCAGTCGCCGGACCACCTCCTGACCCTGATTCCACGCGTGCTACTAGCTCTTTTAGGCCAGTTAGCAACTCCCGCAAACCCTCATTCCCTGTTTGGGGCGCTGATACTGACGGTGGAGCCGATAAAATCTCCGCCCCCCTGGCCTGACTATACCCCCCGACCGTGAACCTCCCCCCTGCACATTTTGCCCCAATAGATTATGTAAAAGAATAGTAACAGGGTTAGAAGAATCGCACTCACCTGGCTGCCCTGGACTGGGCCCAACAGCCGCCACTCCTGGAACCAGCGATGCTTGATGTCCCTGATCGTCGCCTCCGTCAGACCCGGACAGCTCTCCTTCCGACCGATCGTCGCGCTCGTCCATCCTGCCAACTTCTTGTTGCGCCCCACTTGTGGTCACAGTGGTTGCCGAGGGCCTGCGGTGCTGAGCTAGGCCACTCCTCCCTTGAATACCGCTAGGCCCGCTGGATGCCCCTGGTGACGGACTCCTACATCTACTGTTGCGCGGGGTGCGTGCTGACCGTCCATTACCTCCCCTCACGCTGGCCCTGGCGTCTCTCTCTGACCCGCTGTTGCCCTGCGGCGGACTACTGGCCATCTCTGTCGCCCGTGCCCCTCCTCCACTTGCCGCGGTGCGTTCTCGTGTGTCCCGAGCCCTCCGTCCCTCTCCTGCTGACCTCTCAGGGGGTTGTAAGCATCTGCGCCTTGCTGGGGGGGAAGAGCCGCGTGCATTGCTGTGCACCCTTCCCCCAGTCACTCCAACCTTCCTCCGATTCCCCCGGGCCTCTCCTCGTCCATCCCTCTGCCTGACCTGCATGGTGGGTGTCTGGGCCTCTCCCGCTGCTCTTCCACTCTGCACTGCTCTGGATGAGCCCAGGCCAGCCTCAGGGCTGTATCTCTCCGGCGGCCGTGACCGCCGCACCCTAGGAGTTGGTGGCCCCCCCCGCTCACCGTCGCCCCGCCGTCCGCGACCGCCCGCAGCTGCTGCTGGAGCCAGTCTGCGCCGTTAGCGGCAACCGCCACTCTGAGCTGATCTAGGAAGCCCTCTTCGACTGATGTCACTTCCCCTTCCTGCATCTCCTACACTTTCCTCCTACAGCCCCTCCCCTTCTCTAAAAGGAGAACTGTACCCTTCAGAGACAGGCAGATGTGCAGTCCAGCACTGTCATGCCGTCCCTGCGCTTAGGGTCCCCCTCTGGCTCCGTGACTCTCTTGAATATTCTTTTATTTTTTTAAAGCCATATCTCCAGAATAATGTTTAGAATTATTTTTTATAGTCTTTTTTTATTACTTTTAAATTCATTAAGATTTCCTTTTATTGGATTATTGAAAAAATTATTTTTTAGTGATCTCCATAAATTTTTTTGTGTGTGAAGTTACCACAACACCATTATTATCTTGTATTTTTTAACCTCAAGGAGGCTGGTTGGTGTCTTATGTTAATTTGACGTTGTATTTTTGAAATGTACCTGCCTACTCACAAACAAACTGTCCTATTTGAAGAAAAACACATAGGCACGTATTTTCAGAAAATAAAATATCCATTTATTCTGGGTAACAAAATAAAGAGGAAGGCAACGCTGGAGAAACTTTTGGAATTTGCAAAGCCTTTTGGCTCCGAGGGCAGACATCAAGTCTGTGGAAAATAAAATTGTTAGCTTGAGAAGTCCATATAATTTGGAGCCCAATCTGGTCCAGGACTCCCGGAGATCAGGACCAGCAGCAGATGATATCTATGTCCCCAGGCTGTGGTACTACACCAGCCTGCATCTTCTCCCAGACCAGACTGAACCCAGGCCATCACTTTCTTCTCTTCGCTGCAGCCTTCCCTCCACGCTTCCCTGCACCCTTTACCTGCAGCCTTCCCTGCAGCCTTCCTTGGAGGCTGTGGCTCTGGTGGTGCACTTGTGGCAGGAGGAGGAGGAAGAGGAAGAGAAGGAGGATGGTCGAGCTCATATACGTGGCTGTTCTCAGTCAGCTGGCCCCTCAACCCCTTCTGAAGGGCCTCACCAAAAATTCCCTCACAGAGGAAGCATTGGCCCTCCTCCAATTTCTGCAATCTAGTGGCTAGATAGCAGCCATAGGCCTCTTCAGTGTCGGGGGGGGCTTCTGAGGACATCACTTGCTTCACTAATGAGGCCCAGTGCTTCCTCCTCCGTAATCATTCCCTTCCTGGGGCTTTTTGTTGTAAGGCAGAGGGGAGGCACCTGTGATTGGGTGAGGCTCCTACTGGGCCCAGCCACCTCCTGGCTGACACTGATCCTGCCCACCTCCTGGTTGACAATGGGCCCACTCACCTACTGGCTGACACTGGGCATGGCCACCTCCTGGCTGACACTGGGCACGGCCTCCTCCTGGCTGAAACTGGGCACGGCCTCCTCCTAGCTGACACTGGGCACAGCCTCCTCCTGGCTGACACTGGGCACAGCCTCCTCCTGGCTGACACTGGGCACAGCCTCCTCCTGGCTGACACTGGGCACGGCCACCTCCTGGCTGACACTGGGCACGGCCACTTCCTGGCTGACACTTTCCAGACCCTCCTCCTGGCTGAGCTCATCCCGTGTATAAAAAAAGGGACATCGTTTTAGTTTTTGGTTCATCAATCACACACAATTTTCAGCTCATGACTTGCAAATTGAATATTAATAAATAGAAAATACTATCATTCTGAGTCCGGCATTTTTCATTCTTGTCCCAAACATTTTTGGCCACTACTGTTTATTGATATGTAAATCACTTTTTTAAAATCATTAGTTTGTTATCAATTATAACATCTAGTTAACATCATTAATATTAGGACAATAAATATGTAGAAAAATAATATACCTGGGGCGTGGCTTGGCATGCGGAGAGGATGGCAGCAGACCAGACAAGCTCCGCTAAACCCTCAGGTCCTTCAGCAGAAACGGCACCGATAAAAACAGCAAAGATGAGCAGACTCACACGCCACAACTCCGGCAACCACCCTCGCCGCTCTGCACCCTTATCCAGCTCGAGAAGTATCCCTGACATCTTTAAAACTCAACCCCGGAGCCTCAAGGCCAAATCGTGGAGACGATGAGTTCAGTGAAGACTCACAGTATGCAGATGAGGACGAGGTAAGGGATACCCCGGCTTCTGAGCTCCCACTCACTCTCACTGCTATGATGAAAATAGCGGCTGACATCAAGGGCACCCTCTTTTCTGCCAATACGGAACTAAAGGCAGATGTACTTTCACTATCAGAGAAAATTGAGGGGGTAGAGAAAGCGGGCTCGAGGAGAGATAAAGCTATTGCACCCCTAGATAAAATCACTGACTCCCACTCTGCACGTCTCATTGAGATGAATCTCTAGTTGGAGGATTTAGAAAACAGGGGGAGAAGGCACAACATAAGGGTGAGAGGTGTCCCAGAGTCGGTTGAACCAGGCAATATACCATCTGCCCTGCAGTACGTGTTTAACGAGCTGCTAGGGCGCCTAACAGACACACCGATCGAATTTGACAGGACGCACAGGGCTCTGAGAGCAAGGCCAGCTGACACAGCTCCCCCACGGGACATAATTTGCTGCTTGCCCAACTTTAAACTAAAAGAGGATATTATGGCTAAAGCACGGCGTAATGAACGCATTACATTCAATGACACTGAGATACTCATATATCAGGACCTTTCTCCTATTACCCTGAACAACAGGAGAGCACTGCGCCCCCTGCTGGAGACGCTGCGCAGACAAAATATACCTTACAGATGGAAATTCCCCTTTGCTCTAAATGCGACTTTCCAGGGCAAACAAATATTTCTGTGCACGCCAAACGATCTACATGACTTTTGCCAGGAATTGCAGATACCACTCATTGAGCTACTGGATTGGTATGGGGAATTCCGCAACCCGCAGGCAGTGCCTGATGCTCAGGTTCCACCCCATTAAACCCCTACTAAACCCCCACATAAGAGAGGGAAATACCAGAAGCAACATGTTCCGGGTCCTAGTTCCACGGCGAAGCGCCCTAATGCTGCCAGGGCTTTGCAACCTGACTCGGGTTCAGAGTGAGGAGGAGGACAAGCGAGGTTGATGGTACTACAACTTTCTAGAAAGTATGGGAACAAGACTACAGTGTGAATAAGGCTACATGGACTCATGTAAGCTCCTTTGCATGATAACTCATTCACCAGAGGAGATATTACTTTACTGCTCTACTGGATACTGTTTTATTGCTTATTATTTTGCGTTTTTTTTCTCCTTTCTTTTTTTAACTGAAGCGATTGTTCCCCACTCAGGCTGTTCCACAGGTTGGCAGAAGGGGGATTAGTTGCTTCCATAATCAGAACCTGATGTAGGGGACTTTCAACGAACCCTACAGGCATGAGGTATGACGATTGTTCAGCATTGACCGAGAAAGTTCCATGTTTGTTGATGTTCCTACTTCTGACTGTGGTTCCTAGCCTTGTGTATATCCGCACGGGGTGGATCCACATTCGCACTTATAATGCATGGAAACTGTCCCCACACTGTCATCTCATACTACGGAAGGAAGGTGTATCGCATGACAGACAACGCACCTCATGTGCTCTATAAACTTCCCACCTGCAATTGCCTTCCAAGTCTGATCGTACAAAAATTGGGATACCCTGAGTCTATAAGATTGCTTACGTAATGTGTTTATTGAGTAACTCATTGGAAAATAGAAATTAAGTTTACATGTTTGAGTCTAACTGGTTTTAACTTTATACACCCCATTTTGGGGTGTCGGTTGCCGTTTATAATTAATGTTATACGTTTAGCGGTGTTATTACAGGAGCGGGGGGTTGAAAGGAGTTCTGTATCATTAGTGGCATATTACCCCAGACTTCTAAGCTTTACCAAGGAAGCGATTGCAGACACAACTCTGCTCGCGCCTCCCACTTCCCCTACAGTGGGTGCCGAGAGGCGGGCGCATAGGCGACACCCCCCTTTGTAGGGTTCTCGCAGGTGTGCATGCTTAAGGCCCCAAGGTCTTCAGATTCCTCTAGGGGCTGCTGCTTAGAGGCAAATTACTAAATATACAGGCCCCACTCCCTTAGTGTTAGAGAGTGGGACCACTTTTTTCTTTCTTGTTTTTCTTTTTCTTCTATTTCTTTTTCCTCTCCTCACCCCCCCCCCCCTCTTCCTTTTTTGTGTTTTGGACCGTAGCATCACTAGCGACAACCTCAACCAACATGATTTATTCCTCACTGGGTAAGAACCCCACAGTAATATCTCACAATGTGAGAGGACTAAATATCCCCCAAAAGCGCACACAATTACTACGTCATCTTGGGAAGGAGAGGACGGCCTTTGCTTTCTTTCAGGAAACACACTTTAAAGCGAACTCCATTCCTAAATTAACTGATAGCTACTTTACCAAGGCATATCATGCCACTAGCGCAGATTCTAAGACAAAAGGAGTATCGATCTTGATTGGGAAAAACTCAGGCTTTGAGCTCACCCAACAATTAGCAGACCCGGAAGGCCGGTATCTCCTTCTCAAGGGGAACATTGGGAAACTCCCAGTTACTCTAGCGAGTGTATACTTTCCAAATACTTCGCATGTAACCTTCTGCCAAAAACTGATTGATGAGCTTACGTGGTTTGCCTCTGGTTGCATAATCCTTGCGAGGGACTTTAATGTCCCATTGGACCCCCTCCAGGACACCTCCAACGGCAGATCATCCTTATCATATCGCATACTTAAAAAGATTAGAACTCTGCTTAACAAATTAACGTTAAAAGACACATGGCGAGTAACGCACCCCCAGGAGAAGGACTACACTTACTTCTCTACAGTACACAAAAAGTACTCCCGCATAGACTTTGCGTTTATAACACAAAGGGACTTAAACATTATGACGGGGGCACATATAGGAACAAGGACGATATCAGACCACGCTCCGACCTCTCTGACCTTACAACTTCAAAATACACGCAAAAGACAGGGTAACTGGAGACTCAATTCGACCTTGCTGACAGACCCCGTAAATCTAGAACCTATAGCGGAGGCTATAAAGACATATTTCAGAGAAAACTCTACAGAAGAGGTTTCACACATTACAGTGTGGGAGGCTCACAAGTGCGTGCTTAGGGGAAGACTCATAAGCCTAGCTTCACTGAAAAAGAAAAACGCAGAGAAGGAACTACAAGTCATCTTAGATAGAGTACAGAAGTTGGAAACCCAACATAAAAGATCGTCGGCAATTAAACTGGCCGAGGAGCTTTTAATTGCCCGTAAAGAATTGCAGGAAAAATTAGATTTACAAGCAAAACGTATATTATTTTTTCGTAGAGGCTCCTTCTATGAACATGGTAACAAAAATAGTAAATTCCTACCCAGGGCCCTAAGGGAAATTCGCTCGACCAACACTATTACACAAATCAAAAACAGAGAAAACAAACTGATACACGCCACAGACCAAATTGCTGCGGAGTTCCATGGGTTTTAAAAAAAATCGTATAACCTTCTGACTTCACATAAGCCTGCGGCAGTGGAGGGACCTAGATCCCAGATTATAGCACAATATTTAACACAAAGCGGCTTACCTAGTGTCACAGAGGTGGATGCAATGGAAATTGACAGACCGATAGAGCTTATGGAACTCTTGCAGGCGATCAAGTCTTTAAAATCAGGGAAAAGCCCGGGCCCAGATGGCTTTACAGCCATTTATTATAAGACGTTTTCACACCTACTAGCGAAACACTTACTACAGGCCCTGAATTCTCTCTCGACTCCCCAAAATCTCCCACCCACCTTTAGCAGGGCACATATAACGGTACTCCCCAAACCCGGCAAGGACCCCAACATCTGCTCAAGTTACAGGCCAATATCCCTGCTTAACTTGGATATGAAACTCCTGTCTAAAATTATTGCAACAAGAATAGGTAGATTTCTACCAGATATCGTTGGCCCAGATCAGACGGGGTTCATGCCGGGGAGAGAGGCTTGTGATAATGTTATTAAAGTTATGAATTTCATTCACTCCCTTAGAGGGAACTCGGTAGGGGGCCTTCTCCTATCCACGGATGCAGAGAAGGCCTTCGATAGGGTAGCGTGGGATTACATGTTTGCAGTATGCAAACACGTAGGATTCCAGACCAACATGCTGACGTGGATTTCGACGTTGTACCAGAACCTGACGGCCAGATTAAAAATTAATGGATCTCTTTCAGAGCCGGTACAGATACACAACAGCACGAGACAGGGTTGCCCTCTGTCCCCAATCCTATTTATTCTCACCTTAGAACCCTGTATACACACAATAAATGGGAACTTATCGGTCAAGGGATTATCCCTGGATCACACATGCTACAAAATAGCCGCTTATGTGGATGACTTATTGTTCGTTGTCACACAACCACACGCGTCGATCCCCAATCTCTTGAAAGATTTTGAAATGTTTGGATACATCTCCAATTTCAAGATCAATTTTGAAAAGTCAGAAGCACTCAATATCTCTCTGAACTCTAAACAGCTCCGAGACACTAAGTCCAATTGCCCTTTTAAATGGGTAGATTTCAGACTCAAGTACCTAGGGATTTGGCTCACACCTGAATTAGATGGTCTTTACTCACAAAACTTCCTCCCCTTCTTACACATTCTACGACGGGACCTTCAACTTTGGAATCTCAAACCGCTGTCGTGGTTGGGGAGAGCGGCAGCAATAAAAATGATGGTCTTGCCCAGGTCACTGTATTTGTTCCATACACTGCCCATTAGATTACTAAAAAGTTCTTTTCAATACTAAACACAACACTGAGAGACTTTATCTGGGCCGGGAAGAAATCACGCATAAGTATGAAAACACTGATGACCCCGAAAGCAGAGAGAGGTATTAACCTTCCACATTTTAAACACTACAATTATGCGGCCCATTTGGTACGCATTCTAGACTGGAACTGCCACACCTCTTCTAAGGCTTGGATGGGTAAAGAAAGCCTACAGACTGAGATACCCCTGAGATTTCTGCCATGGGTCACTAAAGGGGCCCATCCACCTAACTTAGATTTACATCCCACAATTGGCCCGATGATGGCAGTCTTTCAGACTGTTTCACAACTTTTCAACTTCGCATCCACACCGGGTCCTTTAACCCCATTGATCAATAACAAGGAGTTTGCGTTAGGCCAACCACAGCGTCTTTCCCACACAGGGAAGGTAAAACCCCAAAAACAGTTGCCCACTGTTTAGATGATGGCAAACTTAAAACCTTTGAACAATTGAAGACTGAACTGCAGGCAAAACACTTTACACATTGGCAATATAGACAACTGCACGATCACATACATTGTACTGCTAACAGACAACAATTTATGAGAGAACAGACTGGGTTTGAGCAATTGTGCATTACTGGGGAGCAGGTGAGTAAAGCAACCTCTCTGATGTACGGTTGGTTACAAACCAATCAAGACAGACAACCGAGCATACATAAAAAAGATTGGGAAACTGCTCTCAAAAAATCCTTTACGGATGAACAGTGGGATAATGCATGTATCATGGCACACAAGTGCTCTATTAGCACAGGTACTCAGGAAACCTCCTATAAGGTTCTGACAAATTGGTACTTTACCCCGGCCAGATTGCATGCGTGGTACCCAGAGGCAACAGATGTCTGCTGGAGATGCGGAATTGAGAAAGGTACCATGCTGCATATCTGGTGGGAATGCTCGCACTTACGTGGCTTCTGGGATGAGGTGTGTGCAAAGATCCATGCCATAACAGAAACTGAACTAGAGCTTTCACCAGAATGCCGTCTGTTACATATATCCAATTACTCACTGGGTAGGTACAAAAAATCGGTAGTGCGCCACATGCTAAACGCAGCAAAAACCATAATTCCAAGACATTGGAAATCAACACATACACCTACATTAACTGAATGGCTCTCTGAGGTTGATTTACTTTACAGGATGGAGGAGACTGTGGCAATGGCGTCGGAGAGAACAGACAAATTCCATAAACTATGGAAATCATGGTTCATCTTTAAATATTAAGACGATTTTGCCAAGATGCAGAATGGCTGAATAGGATAGTTAAAGACATCACTTTGATGATTGGGCTCTAGCCTACTTTCAGGTCCTAATAGGGAATACTCTGGAGTCAGTTTGGGTTGAACGCAATCATTTCTCTCTCAGATTGTGGCTACTAAGCCAAAACCTCCCACCCCCACACTTTACTCCCTCTTCTCCCTCTCTCTCCTTTCTTTTTTCTCTTTGGTTGTTTTACTTATTATTATTTTTTGAATATATTATATATTATTTTACTGGTACTATTATCTAAGACACTTAAAAAAATACCCAGTAATTATTGAAATAAAAGAGCACTTCATTTATAAGTTTGTTGGTAGGGATGAGCCGAACACCCCCCTGTTCGGTTCGCACCAGAACATGCGAACAGGAAAAAAGTTAGTTCGAACACGCGAACACCGTTAAAGTCTATGGGACACGAACATGAATAATCAAAAGTGCTAATTTTAAAGGCTTATATGCAAGTTATTGTCATAAAAAGTGTTTGGGGACCTGGGTCCTGCCCCAGGGGACATGGATCAATGCAAAAAAAAGTTTTAAAAACGGCCGTTTTTTCAGGAGCAGTGATTTTAATAATGCTTAAAGTCAAACAATAAAAGTGTAATATCCCTTTATATTTCGTACCTGGGGGGTGTCTATAGTATGCCTGTAAAGGGGTGCATGTTTCCCGTGTGTAGAACAGTCTGACAGCAAAATGACATTTCAAAGGAAAAAAAGTCATTTAAAACTACTCTCGGCTATTAATGAATTGCCGGTCCGACAATAAAAAGTTCATTGATAAAAACAGCATGGGAATTCCCCACAGGGGAACCCCGAGCCAAAATTATAAAAAAAATGGCGTGGGGTCCCCCTCAAAATCTATACCAGACTCTTCAGGTCTGGTATGGATTTTAAGGGGAACCCCGTGCCAAAATTTAAAAAAAAAACGCAGTGGGGTCCCCCCAAAAATCCATACCAGACCTTTATCCGAGCACGCAACCTGGCAGGCCGCAGGAAAAAAGGGAGGGACGAGTGAGCGCCACCCCTCCTGAACCGTACCAGGCCACTTGCCCTCAACATTGGGAGGGTGCTTTGGAGTAGCCCCCCAAAACACCTTGTCTCCATGTTGATGAGAACAAGGGCTTCATCCCCACAACCCTTGGCCGGTGGTTGTAGGGATCTGCGGGCGGGGGGTTTATCGAAATCTGGAAGCCCCCTTTAACAAGGAAACCCCCAGATTCCGGCCCTACCCCCTGTGTGAAATGGTAAGGGGGTACTTTTCCTACCATTTCATTAAAAAGTGTCAAAAATGTTAAAAATGACAAGAGACAGTTTTTGACAATTCCTTTATTTAAATGCTTCTTCTATCTTCTTTCTTCTATCTTCCTTCGGTTTCTTCCTACATCTTCTTCTTCTTCTGGTTCTTCTGGTTCTTCTGGTTCTTTCTCCGGTGTTCTCGTACAGCATCTTCCTTCGCGGCGTCGGTGTCTTCTTCCCTTCTTCTCCTCAGGCAGCTCCACATCCATGATGGCAGGGAGGGAGGCTCCCGCTGTGTGACGCTTCTCCACTTCTGACGGCTCTTAAATAATGGGGGGCGGAGCCACCCGGTGACCCTGCCCCCCTCTGATGCACCGGGACTTGATGGGGACTTCCCTGTGGCATTACATAACGGGTGACCCCGCCCCTCTCTGACGTCATGGGAAATGCCACAGGGAAGTCCCGTCAAGTCCCCGTGCGTCAGAGGGGGTGGGGTCACCGGGTGGCCCCACCCCCCATTATTTAAGTACCATCAGAAGAGGAGAAGCATCACACAGCGGGAGCCTCCCTCCATTCCATCATGGATGCGGAGCGGCCCGAAAAGAAGATGAAGAGAAGAAAATGAAGAGAAGGTGAAGAGAGAAGCGTCACACAACGGGAGCCTCCCTCCATGCCATCATGGATACGGAGCTGCCTGAGGAGAAGAAGGGAAGAAGACACAGACGCCGCGAAGGAAGATGCCGGACGAGAACACCGGAGGAAGAACCAAAAGAACCAGAAGAAGAAGAAGATGGAGGAAGAAACTGAAGGAAGATAGAAGATAGAAGAAAGAAGAAGCATTTAAATAAAGGAATTGTCAAAAACTGTCTCTTGTCATTTTTAACAATTTCGACAGTCTTTTTGTGAAATGGTAGGGGTACTTTTGTACCCCCTTACCATTTCACACAGGGGGGAGGGTCGGGATCTGGGGGTCCCCTTGTTAAAGGGGGCTTCCAGATTCTGATAAGCCCCCCGCCCGCAGACCCTCACAACCACCGGCCAAGGGTTGTGGGGATGACGCCCTTGTCCTCATCAACATTTTTAGGATGTTTAGGGGGACCCCACGCCATTTTTTAAAAAATTTTGGCACGGGGTTCCCCTTAAAATCCATACCAGACCTGAAGGGTCTGGTATAGATTTTGAGGGGGACCCCACGCCATTTTTTAAAAAAATTTTGACCGGGGTTACCCTTAATATCCATACCAGACCTGAAGGGCCTGTGTTAGGTACCTGGTAGTAGAGCCTGACTTGTAGGAGAAGACCTCTGATACAACGCTGGTTCAGGAGCCACTGGAGTGGGGACAGTGGTCTCCTGAGCACAGTGGGGTAGGAGTGCCTGTTGAGCAGAGTCTCTGATGCTGAAGTGATGAGAGATCCCACAGGGATGGCTGGGCTGCAGATCAGGTGGAGACTGGAGGCAGCAAGCTAGAACACTGGAGGTGCAGAGATCACTGGAGCTGAAGCTGAAGGTGCAACAGCAAGAACAACGGCAGGCACAAGCAGGGTCAGACGGTCCGGGTCAGCAGGGATATGAGACAGGCAATAACAGCAGGCAGAGGCAGAGTCGGTAGGCAGGCAGAGGTCGGCAACGGTATCAGGCAGCAGCAGTAGAGTAGTCAGGCAGGCCGGGTCGGATGGGAGCGGGACGGATGGTCAGACAAGCCGGGTCAGATAGGTAACGATCAATCAGGTGCAGATTTACAGGAATCACAGAGCTGAGACGAAGCAGCAATGTGACAGAGGCACAGGGGAACTTTTATGTGCACTTTGGCGGCAAACCGGCGCGAACGCGCGCACGCCCGTACGCGCGCACGTGCACACGCGCGTGCGCACAAGCGCCGCGTACCCGCGCGCCCGAGCGCCACGCTGACGCCTGGAAACAACAGGAACTTGCTGCAAGGTTCGTACCGGAGCGCACCGGCGCATAGGCACATGCAAACGCCCAGGTCTGGCGCCAGTTGTACCCTGACAGCCTGGTATGGAATTTAGGGGGACCCCCCACGTCATTTTTTTTTTTCAATCTTGGTTCGGGGTTCCCCTGTGGGGAATGCCCATGCCGTTTTTATCAATGAACTTTTATGTGTATTGTCGGACCGGCAATTCATTAATAGCCGCGAGTAGTTTTAAATTACTTTTTTTCCTTTGAAATTTCATTTTGCTGTCAGACTGTTCTAAAGAAGGAAACATGCGCCTCTTTACAGGCATACTATAGACACCCCCCAGGTCCAAAAATTTAAAGGAATATTACACTTTTATTGTTTCACTTATTAAAATCACTACTCCCGAAAAAACGGCTGTTTTTAAAACTTTTTTTTGCATTGATCCATGTCCCCTGGGGCAGGACCCAGGTCCCCAAACACTTTTTATGACAATAACTTGCATATAAGCCTTTAAAATTAGCACTTTTGATTATTCATGTTCGTGTCCCATAGACTTTAACGGTGTTCAAACAAATTTTTTGCCTGTTCGCAAGTTCTGGTGCGAACCAAACATGGGGGTGTTTGGCTCATCCCTGGCTGAGAGGTATAGTGAGTATTTTGCAGACTTCGCTTTTTGTCACAAAGTTTTGAAAATTGAAAAAAGAAAAAAAAATACATTTTTCTTTTCTGTCTTCATTTTCAAAAACAAATGAGAGCTGCAAAATACTCACCATGCCTCTCAGCAAATAGCTTGGGGTGTCTACTTTCCAAAATGGGGTCATTTGGGGGGGTGTGCCATCTTGGCATTTTATGGCCTTGGAAACTGTGATAGGTAGTGAGGAGTAAAATCAAAAATTTACGCCCTTAAAAATCCTGAAGGCGGTGCTTGGTTTTCTGGGCCCCGAAAGCGGCTAGGCTCCCAAAAAGCCCCACACATGTGTTATCCTTGTACTCAGGAGAAGCAGCTAAATGTATTTTGGGGTGCAATTCCACATATGCCCATGGCCTGTGTGAGCAATATATCATTTAGTGACAACTTTTTTATTTTATTTTTTTTGTCATTATTCAATCACTTGGACAAAAAAAATAATATTCAAAGGGCTCAACATGCCTCTCAGCAATTTCCTTGGGGTGTCTACTTTCCAAAACGGGGTCATTTGGGGGGTTTTGTACTGCCCTGCCATTTTAGCACCCCAAGAAATGAGATAGGCAGTCATAAACTAAAAGCTGTGTAAATTCCAGAAAATGTACCCTAGTTTGTAGACGCTATAACTTTTGCACAAACCAACAAATAACCAACAAATATACGCTTATTGACATTTTTTTTACCAAAGACATATGGCTGAATACATTTTGGACTAAATGTATGACTAAAATTGAGTTTATTGTATTTTTTTTATAACAAAAAGTAGAAAATATTGTTTTTTTTAAAAAAAATTTGGTCTTTTTCCGTTTTTAGCGCAAAAAATAAAAACCGCAGAGGTGATCAAATAGCATCAAAAGAAAGCTCTATTTGTGGGAATAAAAGGACGCAAATTTTGTTTGGGTACAGCATTGCATGACCGCGCAATTAGCAGTTAAAGCGACACAGTGCCAAATTGTAAAAAGTGCTCTGGTCAGGAAGGGGGTAAATCCTTCCGGGGCTGAAGTGGTTAAGCATTGTTGATAAAGCAATTTATACCCCAATCAACTTTTAAGCCAAATGGCAGATGTGATCTCATGTTAAAAATCCATTTAGTTTCAAGCCTAGAAATTGATCTAATCTTGTTAGTACCCCTGCAGTGGGGATGAAATTTATCAATAGGTAAAAAAGGGTCCCTTTGAATTTTTTGTCATGGTATTTGGCAGAATGCCTGGATAAATTATGTTTAGTGAACCCACGTTTGAATTTTCCTACATGCAGACGTATGATTTTTTTCCTCATTCATTAATTTCAGGCATTTCACTCACACCAGCGCTGCACCCATACCTTTTTCCACTTGTATGAGTTTTGTATTTAGACTTCTGGTGCTGGCAACTTTTTTTGTATTGGTTTCATTTCTAGTTTCTTATGTTTGTTTCTAGCTCAGCGTTACCCTTCTGGGCTTTTTTACTACTATTGTACAATCAGATTACATAGTGTATGGTCTCGCTGAAAGGAATCTTTCTGTGAGAGCTGAGAATGGTCTTCGCCATTAGGGAGATTCCTCCTCTATATTTGCCCTGGTTGATAGGGATGAGCTTTGAGTTCGACTCGAACATCGGCTGTTCGCCAGTTCGCTGAACAGCGAACAATTTGGGGTGTTCACGGCAAATTCGAAAGCCGCGGAACACCCTTTAAAAGTCTATGGGAGAAATCAAAAGTGCTAATTTTAAAGGCTATTATGCATGGTATTGTCAAAAAAGTGTTTGGGGACCTGGCTCCTGCCCCAGGGGACATGGATCAATGCAAAAAAAGTTTTAAAAACTGACTTTTTTTGGGAACAGTGATTTTAATAATGCTTAAAGTGAAACAATAAAAGTGTAATATTGCTTTAAATTTCGTACCTCGGGGTGTATATAGTATGCCTGTAAAGGGGCGCCATGTTTCCCGTGTTTAGAACAGTGACAGCAAAATGGCATTTCAAAGGAAAAAAAGTCATTTAAAACTACTCGCGGCTATTAATGAATTGCTGGTCCGACAATACACATAAAAGTTCATTGATAAAAACGTCATGGAATTTCCCCACAGGGGAACCCCAAACCAAAATCAAAAAAAGAAAAAGATGTGGGGGTCCCCCTTAATTCCATACCAGGCCCTTCAGGTCTGGTATGGATATTAAGGGGAACCCCAGCCAAAATTAAAAAAAAATGGCGTGGAGTCCCCCTCAAAATCTATACCAGATCCTTATCCGAGCACGCAACCTGGCAGGCTGCAGGAAAAGAGGGGGGGACAAGAGAGTGCCCCCCTCCTGAACCGTACCAGGCCACATGCCCTCAACATTGGGAGGGTGCTTTGGGGTAGCCCCCCAAAACACCTTGTCCCCATGTTGATGGGGACAAGGGCCTCATCCCCACAACCCTGGCCGGTGGTTGTGGGGGACTGCAGGCGGGGGGCTTATCGGAATCTGTAAGCCCCCTTTAACAAGGGGACCCCAGATCCCAGCCCTCCCCACTGTGTGAAATGGTAAGGGAGTACTTACCCCTACCATTTCACAAAAAAACTGTCAAATATGTTAAAAAAAAATTAAAATTTTGGTTGGGGTTCCCCTGTGGGGAATTCCCATGCTGTATTTATCAATGAACTTTTATGTGTATTGTTGGACCGGCAATTCATTAATAGCCGCGAGTAGTTTTAAATGACTTTTTTTCCTTTGAAATGTCATTTTGCTTTCAGACTGTTCTAAACACGGCGCCCCTTTACAGGCATACTATAGACACCCCCCAGGTATGAAATTTAAAGGAATATTACACTTTTAATGTTTCACTTTAAGCATTATTAAAATCACTGCTCCCGAAAAAACGGACGTTTTTAAAACTTTTTTTGCATTGATCCATGTCCCCTGGGGCAGGACCCAGGTCCTCAAACACTTTTTATGACAATAACTTGCATATAAGCCTTTAAAATTAGCAATTTTGATTATTCATGTTCGTGTCCCATTGACTTTAACGCTGTTCGCGCGTTCAAACTAATTTTTTGCCTGTTTGCATGTTCTGGTGCGAACCGAACAGGGGGGTGTTCGGCTCATCCCTACTGGTGACCATGATCATTGCAAGTAACTTCGCAAAATTTTGGGATGTCACCAGAATAGGAATAGAGGGAAAATCTTCCAATGGGGCCACCAAGAATATTCTCTCACATCCTGTTTAGGATATAGAACAGGAAGTGAAGGGAAATCTTACCAATATGATGTAGCCCCTCCCCCTTATTTTATCCAAAAACATAACAGTAAAGGTTTTGACTTTAGTTCTCCTTTATTGAATTTGTAATTTTCATTCATTATTAATTTTCACTCCTTTATATTTTATACGGTGAATTTGGTTGTTGCCGGAAGATGTAGCGGCACCTTCCGTAGCCGGCCTCACTTTTGGGGTTGAAGGCAATAAGATTTCGGGGGTGGAGGACTCGGAAAATTCCCACGTTTTTCGTATTGTATATTATTCGACAATCCAGAATTCTTCACAAAAATAGACGCTTTCAGATCCTGACCCTGAGAAGACACAAAGTATCATTCCTCCAATATACTGAATACACAACGTTACATTGCACCCTTTTCATCCACCGAGCCTGGGAACTGCAACATAGAAAGGGGGCTTCTCTGCTGAAGAGTTCACCTCGGGCCCCAGAACAATGACACCCTGACACTTGGGGGCCCCAGAACAATGACACCCTGACACTTGGGGGCCCCAGAACAATGACACCCTGACACTTGGGGGTCCCAGAACAATGACACCCTGACACTTGGGGGCCCCAGGACAATAACACCATGACACTTGGGGGTCCCAGAACAATGACACCCTGACACTTGGGGGTCCCAGAACAATGACAACCTGACACTTGGGGATCCCAGAACAATGACACCCTGACACTTGGGGGTCTCAGAACAATGACACCATGACACTTGGGGGTCCCAGAACAATGACACCCTGACACTTGGGGGTTCCAGAACAATGACACCCTGACACTTGGGGGCCCCAGAACAATGACACCCTGACACTTGGGGGTCCCAGAACAATGACACCCTGACACTTTAGGGTCCCAGAACAATGATACCCTGACACTTGGGGGGCCCAGAACAATGACACCCTGACACTTGGGTGCCCCAGAACAATGAAACCCTGACACTTGGGGGTACCAGAACAATTACACCATAACACTTGGGGGTCCCAGAACAATGACACCCTGACACTTGGGGGCCCAGAACCATTACACCCTGACACTTGGGTGCCCCAGAACAATGACACCCTGACACTTAGGGGCCCCAGAACAATGACACCCTGACACTTGGGGGTACCAGAACAATGACACCATGACACTTGGGGGTCCTAGAACAATGACTCCCTGACACTTGGGGGCCAAGAACAATGAAGGCCTCTTGAGCCCCTCGGGAAAGAGAGCCCTGACTGATGGGGGCATGGCCAGGGAGGAGTTAAAGTAATTTTGGCTATCTCAGGATTGGCACAGGAGGGGACAAAGGGTTGGGCCTGAGCTCAGGAGTTCGTCACCCCAGGGGATTATGGTCCTTTTCGGACGGAAGCATGGAAGAGCTCGGACCTGACCCTGTGGCTCCAGCCATGGACACGGACCACCTCCTGGCTAAGGTCCGTGAACTGGCTCTCAGAGGTCAGGCTGACTGGCTCTTTGCCCTCCTATCCCCTGGGGTGCCTTCTCCTGCACCTTCCACTGCCCTTTCCCCTGTCCCCCCCCCTGAGATAGCAGGACACAGGGCCCGCAGACGTGCCCGCCCGCCTTCCCGCCTCTGCCCCACTCCTTCTGCTGCCTCTTACTGCCCCCCTCCTTCTCTCCCCCTCCCCTCGTCTCCTGCTCCAGCGGCTGGGTCTTCCCTGTTGAGGAAGCGGGGGTCGGCCGCCCGTTCTAGGCGTGCCCCCCCTTGGCGTTCTCCCTCTCCCTCTCCACGTCGGTCTGCGCTCCCCCCTCGGCATCCTAGGTCGCGCAGTCCCCGCTCGGCGGCCCCCCCCTCACCCCCCTCCCCTTCCCAATGCAGGGCACGAGGCCGGGCCGGAGCCGCAGCGCTCCATCCCCCGGCCTCGAGTGCTGTGGTACCTGTGGGCGGGCGTCCGGTCCGTGCCTCGGCTAGGCTTTCCTCCAGGAGAGCGGCGGCCGGGAGTCGGATCCGTTCGCCTGCATCTGCGTCCCAGCAGGCGGCGGATCCCTCAGCAAGTGGCATCGGCTGCGCTCCGGAGCTCCCCCTGGTGGCCAGTTCACTCCCTGCGCCCAGACGGGCGGGAGCTTTTGAACTGGCCACAGATATGTCACACTGTGAGTGTGACTTGCACCCCCCTGCGCCCATGCGGGTGGGGGGTAATAACGCCGCCAATGACCCCAGGGAAATAGGGAGACATGGGTGGTACCCCCCTGCACCCTCCTGGGCGGGGTATCAGCTGGCCCACTGTTGTGCTAGCCAGGGGGATCCGCAGCATTTGATCTCCTCAGCACCCGGCTGGGTGGGGGGTAATGCCTCCCCCGATGCGGTTTGGCCGCTTCTAGATCCCTCTGTGCCCTCCTGGCCGGGTCTCCACTGGCCCCTGGGCACTCTGGAGTGGGCTTTTTGCGGTCCAGGTCCCCCTCTGCGCCCGTCCGGGCGGGGGACGGGCTCCATTCCCAGGCTGGGCCACGCCACACCGCTTCACGGATAAGGGGTGCCCTCTCTGCGCCCAACAGGGCGGGTGCGGGCTTATCGCCCTTTACGGATTTCATTCCCCCTCCACCCAGTGCTTACGGCCGCCCTCCTGCGCCCAGATGGGCGGAGGGTGTGCGAGTGACTCCCCCCACATCACAGGGGCTTACCCCCCCCACACGCAAAACCAGGCGGGTCGCGCCAGTCTCCCAGCGCCCGGCTGGGCGGGAGACTCGAGCTCCGGACCCGGGCTGGCGGCAGCTTCCGCCCCGGGTCAGCCGGCCAGAGTTCACAGACGCTCCTGCACCTGCACAGTCGCTGCCCCCGGCCAAGGGGACTCTTCCGAGTTGGTGACGGGATCTCCGCCCTTGGATCTCTTCGTAGGCCGGGACTGCCTGAACGCACACGGCCACGTGGATTGTCACGGTGCTGGCCGCATCAGTCTTCAGTCCTCCAGAGGCGTGCCGGACAACGAGGTCGATCGATCATTGATGATGCCCCCCAGGATCAGTGAGTATGATTGTGAATTGATTTGGGGTAGGTCAGCTGATGATTCCATATCGGGTCCTGAAGACCGCATAGCGTCGGTGGTCAAATCGGTCCTATCCAGCATGGGGGTTTCGGGCGCGTCGCCATATCCTACCTCCCCTCCAGGGGGGGCCTTGTGGGCAGTGGCGCCCACTGGTACCCATATACCGGAGGAGACGAAGGAGAGGATTTGGCGTCGTGAATTCGTCGATTTTATGGCGCTAGTGCCACCGGATAGGGAAACGATTGACAAATCTCGGCGGGTAGACGTTGCGGCGCAGGGCGATAAATTAAAACAGCTTCCTAGAACTTTCGGCAACTGGCTGCAGGGTTTCTGTGCCTATGCGGGAGTGCTCTGCGAGCGTTTCCCGGAATTGGCGACTTCATTATTCTGTTATCTGGACCTCATTTGGGGGGCGTATAAGGTTTACGGGGGGCAGTGTTGGTTCCAGTATGACACCCAATTTCGGCAGAAGATGGCGGCGCGAAAGGAGCTGCGCTTTGACTGTCAGGATGGTAGCCTGTGGTTGCTGCTTATGTGCCCCCACAGGCCTTCGTCCTTTCAGTCCACGATCGGCGCTCCTCATTCCGGAGCGGCGGCCGCGTCCAAAAAGGGTGTCTGATGGCTATTCAACGAAAGCCACTGTAAATGGTACTCTGCCTGTCGCTTCAGGCACGAGTGCTCCAGCTGCGGGGGCGCTCACCCCGCCAGCCGATGTTTTAGAAAGGGAAAGCAGACGCTTCCCAGAGCGGGGGCCAAGACTGACCTTTCTAAGCCGGAGGACGCCGGTGAACGTCTCAGGGATGCTTCCCTGGCTAGACCGGTACCCCCTTCATAGGGAGGCCCTGATCCTGAAGGATGGCCTTGATAGAGGTTTCTGGATCCCCTTTTTCCCGTCGGATGCCCCCACCATGTCCTCCAATTTAAAATCGGCTGTAGAGTTTGAGTCGGTAGTGGCCGATAAGCTCAAAAAGGAGCTGGAACTGGGGCGCATGGTGGGCCCCTTTGATCTCCCCCCATTTCACAACCTGCGGGTGTCCCCACTCGGGGTGGTCCCAAAAAAGGCGAGTGGTAAATTTTGTTTAATTCACCACTTATCCTACCCTTCTGGCTCCTCGGTTAACGACGGGATTGATCGCGAGGAATCTCGGGTACACTACGCGTCGTTTGATAAGGCTCTTCTCCTCGTTAGGGCAGCAGGGCGGTCCGCGTTGTTGGCAAAAGCGGACATTGAGTCCGCTTTTCGCCTTCTTCCGGTTCACCCGGATTGTTTTCATCTCCTGGGTTGCTACTTTCAAGGAAGCTATTTCTTCGATATGTGCCTGCCTATGGGCTTCTCCATTTCGTGTTATTTCTTTGAGTTGTTCAGTAGCTTCCTTGAATGGGTGGTCACCCAGGAGGCTGGGTTTCAGTCCCTGCTGCACTATTTGGACGATTTCCTTTTCGTGGGCCCCGCGGACAGCGCGCAGTGTCAATGCCTGCTTTCTGTTTTTCAGGAGGTGTGTCGGCGCTTTGCCGTCCCACTGTCTGCGGAAAAAACCGAGGGTCCGGTTACGGTATTGTCTTTTCTGGGAATCGAGATTGATACAGTGGCCATGGTCTTTCGTCTGCCGAGGGAGAAGCTAACCAAGCTTCTATCCTTGGTCCGTTTGGCGAAAGGGTCAAAGAAACTGCAGCTGAAACAGCTACAATCTTTGTTGGGACACCTGGTATTCGCCTGTAGGGTCATACGTATGGGGAGAGCATTTTGCAGGCGCCTATCCTGGGCCACAAAGGGGGTTACGGCCCCTCACCACTACATTCGGATCACCAAGCCCATGCGGGCTGATCTGGGTATTTGGTTAACTTTTTTGCAGTCGTACAACGGACAGTCTTGTTGGTTGCGGGAGGAGGTACCAAACTCACAGCTGGAGCTGTACACTGATGCGGCAGGCTCCTGTGGTTTCGGTGCTTTCTTTTGGGGGGAGTGGTCTGCAGAATGTTGGCCGGCCTTATGGGCCCGCATGGACTTGTTGCGCAATCTCACCCTTTTGGAGCTCTTTCCGATCATTGTAGCAGTGGAGCTTTGGGGTGAACAGTTGCGCAACCATCAGGTGATCTTCTGGTCGGACAATATGAGTGTAGTGCAGGTAGCGAACAAGCAATCGGCCAGTTCCCCTCCGGTGGTTTCGCTGTTGCGTTTTTTAGTTTTAAGATGTTTGCATTTTAATACCTTTATTAAGGCAAAACACGTTCCGGGAGTTTCTAACGATATTGCCGATGCTCTTTCCGCCAACAGTTTCCTCGTTTTCGCTCCTTGGCTCCGTCAGCTTCGCTGGAGGGCCTCCCTTGTCCGGCCCACTTATGGAACCTCGTTTCCGGGGATTGTTAGAGCTGCTTCGGTCGTCGCTTTCTCCGCAGACGTGGGCATCTTATTGTCGGGTCTGGCACGAGTGGTTCCAGGCGTCGGGCGGTGAGTTCTCTGTTTTCTCTCCGGACGATAGACGTCTGGTTTTATTTGCTTACCTGGTCCAGTTACAAGAAAAGGGTGTGTCAGGTTCCACCGTATCCTCTGCCATGTCAGCCCTATCCTTTTGGTTCCAACTCCTGGGGTGGGAAGATGTCACAAAAGCTTTTCCGGTACGTCGGATATTGCGAGGCTGGAAACGCATCACACACCTTCCCGATTCCAGGCACCCGATTTCCCTTCATATATTATCCAAAATCTTGGCTATGTTGCCGGAGGTGTGCTCATCAGAGTTCGAGACCTTGCTTTTTCGGGTCACTTTTTCGTGGGCGTTTTTTGGGGCCTTTCGCATCGGGGAATTGGTTTCAAAATCCAGGTCGTCCCCCAGGGGTATCAGGTCGGAGGACGTTTCTTTGGCTGAGCGCAGCGTCACAGTTTTGTTGCGCTCATCCAAGACCGACAGTTTTGACAGGGGTCGCCGAGTGGTGCTTCACCACTGTGGCGGTCCGTTTTGCCC